>CM060242.1:43776464-43974103 GCA_030555515.1 Acutogordius australiensis
TGGCCACTATAAAATTGGATGTGTATGATAATTACACAGGTCAATATCAATGTTAAAAAATGTTTATGAAAATAAAAGTTTGCAGTATGGCCTTTTTCCCTATACCTGTTTCCCACATCTCCTTCGGCTATTTGGCAACGCCCCTTACACAAGAATTATAATACTTAACTAAATTGACAGATTCCTCGAATATGTTGTAATGAAAAAATTAAATTTATATAATTCCTAGCTTAATTTATTATCTCAAATAATTATAACCAAATTCTAATTACATAATGCTTTTAAAATTATAAAATATATTGGCACCCAACTTATTTATTATGGGGTGTAAGATATTACTGAATTTAATTACATGTTTTAATTAAAAACATTATTACAATATTTTTTTGTTTTTGTTTTTTCTATGTTTTGTTTTATAAAACTTTTCTCTGAAATTTAAAATGTTTGTAGCTGACTTACAAAGTTTAATAAAAAAAGATAAACTTTCAAAATTTCTATGTCAGATATGGTTATCTCATAATTTTCAAAAATTTGTCGACTATAGCCCTAAATTTAATTTGTTCTATATTAAAACATCCGACGCTCTACATTCATTAAGAATAGGTGAGATAAAATATTTGAGTTTTCAAGTCTAGGCAAAAATAAGTGGACTATTTTGGGCTGTACAAAACACCCAGATAGGTTTAGTCAATTTGCAATAAAATAAACTGATCTCAGCTAGAAAATTGGCAAAAACTAATGACATTTTTTTAAACTTTTCACAAAAACTATTTCGCCATTCAGGCGGCTTGTGCTCCATAAAAAGTTGGTTGCTTATATTTATAAATTTTTTTTTATATATTATAATTAATTAGTTAGATCTCCTATGGCATTATATCGAAAATTATTTAAATTAGATCGTAACCCATTATCTAAGGTGTGTGCAAAAAAACGTTTTACTACCCGGAACACCCCACCCCTTAGAATTTGCATAAGGGCCCAATGTGTGACGCGTCTCAAAGATTATTTATTAAAAAATAATATAAAAAATGGTTTGCATTAAAGTAACAAAGAACAACTTCACCTGGGAACATACTTCCCCGAGGTCAACTCTTCGTAAAAGGACTCGATTCCGTCCTTCAAGTTATGTTGATTTAATGGATCAAACGAAAGTCCAGCTGACTTTTGTGAAATTTTTCGAGAAAGTTGTAAAGAACCATTGGCGTCGAGATTATGTTCGATGCCACAGAGTTGCCAAAAGGCACTGCCGATCTGGCAACCGGCTTGACCCACGTGCACGCTTATACATTCCCTCATTTTTTTTTTGAATTTATTCCTAAGGAAAGGTGGTAGTTTAAATAGTACGAGGGTAAAAATTTATTTAGAATGTTTAATTCGTTTTGAAAATAATATCTTACGATATAGATAAATTAGATCAAGATGGAAGAAAACATATTTTAATGTAACAATGGTAAAAATTGCATAACAATCGTTTCGTATTTCATTTAGGTCAATATTGAGGACAGAGACATTAATGGATTCATGAGCAAATTCATTCGGAAGTTTAATAGTTAAACTTGAAAATTTTGTCCACACGAAGTAAATGGAAAACGGGCCTGTTTTTAATTATTTGCTTAAGTTTTATTTATTTCATCAATGCTTCCCTGCCTTGACTTTTTATCCTCAAGGGTAGGAAAATGTCTGGCAGTTATAGAAAATACTATTTTTTTTGAGCCGTTGGCTTAGATAGCTCAGTGGCAAACGTTCCTGTCTTACACGCAGGAGTTTCCGAGTTCGAATCCCTGGTGCGCAGGAGCCTTTTTTCGCAAAATAGTATTACATGTGCACCCATTTTGAAGCTGCTGACTGACCTGCTTAGGCAGTAGACCCCAAACGATATGCCTAAAATACGAGCGTAGGTTAAAAGCTTAGGTCGCCGGCGTGCGATTAAATCTTTTTTATTAACCAGTCGGCAACATTAATTGCTTTCCTTAAATTATAAAAGTCAAAGTTCCAACGGGTATGGCGCCCCTAGGGGAAAGATATGGGGAAACCTTAAACCCATTTTAAGCCGCTGAAATGCATATAGCACAGCTCTTCTGTGGATTTTAATTTTTAGTCTACTTGATTTAATTTTATTAATCAGTTTTGTCAGCAATTAAGTTTATAGTTCGGCCCGACTAATTACTTCAATTTTTGATTCTTTCGGGTCTATATTTTACTAACATATATATTATAAAGTTTCTGGAATTTTAATTAAAGTTGTTTTGTAGGTTTATAAGAAAATAAATATCATCATTTTTTCCATTAAATATTTCAAAAAAAAGTACAAATCTGATAGACTTGGTCTAAAATTAAATAGGCCTGTTCTATTTACGGACCCTTTTCAATTTGAAACCCGGTTTAACCTGGGCGGGTTAAAACACATCGGGTGTAGAAAAACGCAATGCTTTGGAGTATGAAATTAAACATCAGCCAAGTGGCAAAAACAATATGCTTAGGAGGCTAATACACTTTAGGCTAGCCCCTAAAAAATTTTTTTTACCCAAGGAAACCAATTTATACATAGGACAACCACGATAATTCATTACGAAATTTAGAGGCTAAAATGCTCGAGGAACCTAAACTCAGTGGCCTTATTTATCCAGGAGTGCCAAAAACTTAACGATTAAGGCGGTCTCAAAGAAGAAGAGGGTGTAATGGAGGTAAATATTCAGCAAGTCCTGACCCTACAGGCACAGGTTAATTTTTTTAAGATTAACGGATATCAGCGTGGACTATTAACTTTCTCATGATGTTTTACCTTTTTCTCATACATGCATTAATCAATCTGTTCTTTTTATAAATTATTTGTGTATTTCAATCTAAAATTTTTGATCAGCTTTGAGATCAAATGAGCAAATTTTTTACCCATGCCAATAAAAATTTAGTGATTTTTTGAAAAAGTTTGATGAGGTTAGCTTACACTTCCTTTTTTTAAAAATTAAATTATTTGTCAATATTTTTTGAATTAATCATTAGTTGTATAATAATTTTTCCAACCTCATTTTAACAATATACAATTCAACTATCATAAAATTACTTTTATGAGTTTCGCATATTTTTATTTGTTCATTTGAATCAGAAGAATTAAGCTCACCACTCCTAATTTTTTAAATATCTGACCTCTGAAAAAATTATCAAATTTATTATTTTAATTACATATACAATAGTTAATTAATAAAAAAAATAAATGTATGAATAAATTGAAAATCAATAAATATATATACAAACTATTGTATCAAGTTAAATTTCTTAGCAGCGTGTTCAAAAACGCAATATATTTGATGGCCCGTTTTAGGATTTGGCATTTACTTAGTTTCTTGTTGGGCGGATGAACCGGGACTAGGGCACGCAAATCGTTGAAAGCGAAATTCACTAGTGTTTGCCTTACATTGTTAATTTCTTTGCCCTCTTGCAAATCATTACTACTATTCTTCTTTGAGACAGATCTAGTAAGTTTTGATTGGTTGTCCAAATTTGACGAATTGAATTTGTTTGAATCTCGAATGCTCAATGCCTTGCTCTTCTGATTCGGTCTTTTATAACGACCATGAGGGATAAATTTTTTACCATATTTTTTGCGTCTACGATAGCGGATCACCATTAGGCCTGTTTTGGGATGCTAAATTTGTGGAATAAATTTTGGAACGATTTAGAACTGTGAAATTTTTGATAAAAATTAAATAAATATATGAAAAAAAAAATCAAAACACTAAACCTATATATTAACTTCTTTTAAAACAAGTGTTTCTCATTATCTCAAAACGCCTGTAATACATTTAACTGGCGAAATGAATATAATGATAGGCATGAGTGACAACCGGAACGATATAATCTGTCCTTACTTGTAAAAAATCATTTCCCTTAATTTAAAAGCGCACGACATTATAGAGAATTTATTGAAAAAGTACATTTTGAAATTTATATTAACAACAAAGGACCGAAATAGTCCAAGTTAAGGCTTTTCACACATTTGGGGCCATATAGAGCCGATGTATTATAAATAATATATCGGAAAGGCTGCAAATCCGTTAATACTTTATTAATTCTATGGACAGATGGTAGATTTGATAAAGACAACCATGGATTACAGCTATTCAAGTTAAAAATCAAAAATAATGACTTTTGATATATCAACAGATGATCGTCCCTAGACCTTGATGGAAAAAATTGTGGAATTTGAAATTTCCTTAAAAGTTATCCCTAAATTTTAGGAATTCAATTTAATTTTTATAACCTTTTACAAGTAATAAGAAAAATTGTATTTTGTCTTTGGGTTTGTAGTAAAATTTACTCAAATTTAGGCGGTCTAGGAATTAAAGGGCTCTTACGTTGAGCGTGTTATTAGGGCAGCTTCAAAGTGAAATAAGTTATATTTTTCAAATAAAAAAAAAGCGGCTATGCGCAAAATCTAACAGATCTCCCGCTCTTGAAGTTAGGTTGTTCCAACTGAACTAACTGGTGTTTGGTATAATTAAGTTATGTCAAAATTTAAAAAAAAAACCTACTTGGGCTGTGTGATAAAATCTATACGAATGCAAGATTATTATCAAAATAAATATTTTACTTCTGCAAAGCTTTGTAACATCTTGATATTCATAAAATTCTTATATAATGGTTAACAATTCTATATTTTTAAGGTTTGATATTTTAATATCCGTATATAATTGATAACTGGTTATTATATTATTTTGATAAACTTTTTATTTTTATGTGGTAATCGTATGGCTGTGGCCTAATAAGCGACCTTTATATTAAATTATTATTACAATTTATTTGTTTTCATATTTAAATTTTATTTGTGAAATTATTACCCGTTTAGGCTGTCATTATCCCAATTAGATGGATTTTTCTTAAAACTAAAACATTAGTGCAATCCCAATGTTCGAGGGCGGTAATTTTAGTAGGGCGGGGAACTGAGGGATTGTAGCGGCAATGGAAAGGGTTATGTTACAAATGTTTTGTTGTTATTCACTTGCCAAAAATATATTTTTCAAATGCCCTACCCCGAACTTAGCTAAGGTGACATATACTTTAACATAAGGTCACTCAGCGTGGTAGGAAAAAAGTTATGGCCGCCCCTTTTACGAAGTTTATAATCGAGGTCTGGCTATCTTCATTGTTCGTTTCAGAAAGCCATATTTAGCATTATAGTTTATAGATTTTTTTACAAAGTGCACTTTGCACAACTGCTTTCAACAGGTCAGCAAATTTTTGAGTTATGAGTGCTAACCATGATTATCAAGCCTGTTTTAAGAATTTTTACGCTTACCGGGTTTTAATCACACTTAGTTAGTCAGCTTTTTGAAAATTTTAGAAAAATCAAGATAAAAAAAAAATTTAAAAACAAAATTAAATTTAAATTTATTTTGCATAACAACATTATATAACGAGATTAAATTATTTAAAAATTTATTAATTCATAAACTCGTTAATAAAAATTGTTACAAAATATTAAAAATAATAAAAATATTTTGGTAACAAGTGGTTACCTTCTTCAGTATATTGAATAAAAAATAATTATTACATATGTATTGCATACATATATATACAATATTAAAATTCTCTTAAACTTGAACTTTGTATAAAATGTATAACAAGTTTATATTTTCTTTAAAAAGGTTTATTTTAATTTTTTAATTTTTTTTAATAAAAAAGAAAATTTTTTTACAAACGTGAAGTTGTATTATTTAAGCATTGGTTTATCTCAAATCTCCTATTTAAAAAAATACTGTGCGAGTTGAATTCAACTGTTTCTAAAAATTATCTTTTATATAAATGTATTTGAATGTGTAAAATTTTAGGTGAAAAGTTAAAATTGTGGGAAAATTCGAAATTTGTGTTCGGCTAATGCGGAGCTCCGCTTTTTTGTTTTTTGTGTAAATAAGCCATTTTTCAATTTTTTAATTAAATTTCACATTTTGGAGACAAATCATACATCTTTCAACATATACATGCATATGGTTTTATGCTATCAACTAATCCTGCAATTAGCCTTCACTTCATAATCTCCATTACGAAACATCAACTGGTTAGGCCACGTTGGCCTAACCCGTCAATACAAATTGAAATAAATATCTAAATTATTACATTGAATTTGAATAGATATATAATCAATCCTTATAACCAATAAACTTCAGAATATCATTTTTTCAATGGTGCATTTGGCCAAACATTAGGAAACCTCAAAATTGAATCTCTATCAATGTGGTATAATTATAATCTATCCTTAGACCATGGATACTGCAGGCGAAATATTACAAATATTGCACTACATAAAATGTTAGGCACTGCATATTTATTTTATTTGAAAAGAGAGGGGATTAAACAATCCTTTAACCATTAATACTAAATGCCTAAGTAATTAGGTTTTAAACATGGCAGGACATAAATTACAGTGCTGGCCACTATAAATTGGCCATTGTCAGAAGAAAAATGTCTGTCCCATAATGGGGCCGGCCCCTTTTTTTAACGGGGTAAAAAAATACCGGCCCAATTGGTTGAGAAGAGGGAGTTTTGTAAAAAAAACTACTATGTGTTGTGATTCTCCCACAAAAAAAAAATATTTATATAAAAAAACATATTTTTTTTTTTTATGGGGGTCTTTTTTTGTGGGGTTTTATTTATTTAATAAAAAACAAAAAAAAAAAAAAAAGAGGAAGAATTTTTTAGAGAGTAGTAGGCATGACATAGTTATTTTATTAATTAGGAAAAGTATTGGTTAGAAAATAGGTTTGAAGATTGAAGGAGATAAATTTTTAGGCTCAATAGCTGTTCAAGGTACATTTTCCTATAGAAAAAAATTTTAAGGTATTTCAACAGCTTTTCATTAATCTAGTAAAAATACAACATAAATTTCCTTATTAAGTAAAAAAAAAGTTTAATAAAAAGGAGATTCAGAAAAATGTGATAGCGGAATTAAAAACTGGTTTCTGTGAGTGTTATAAGATCCTAAAAATAAGGTTCCCTTTTTTATCCCCCCCCCCCCCCCCCATTTAAATCCAGTTGGCACATACAAATATTAAAATGATTAAAATTCCTGGTCTTGGCAAGGGGAGGGCGTAAAACCCATGTAACATCTAATTGGTAAAAAAAAGATTTGCACGAATACCCGCTTAGTTCAGGGTATAAAAGATTAAAAGGTCCTATTATAATTTTAAAAGTTATTAGGAATTGACAAATAAATACGTTGGTGCTTATCTCCTTATTATACTAATTTTCAAATTTAGCACAACTACCTTATTAAATTATAACACTTTATATCCCTTACCATGTAATTCCAAACAAATGATATCATATTACCAAATAGATTATACCACTTAATTTTGTAAAGTTTATATCAACTTATCCCTCTTTAATTAGTTTGACCTTAAATCATTAGCACCTTATTGGTTGACCTACCCCCATCTCTACACCAACATGGTTTCAGATCCAAACACTCTACAAAATCATGCCTCTTAAAATTATCTACGGCAATTGTTCAATGTTTCAATCATAAAACACCTCCTCTTCGTACAGTGTTTCCCTCGACCTAACTCGCGCCTTTGATTCGGTTAACCACCGTATATTAACCGAAAAAATTTACTACTCATTTCTGCTCGCTCCCGTCAAACGCTAACTATCCAACTACCTACATGGGCGCCAAGCCTATACCACTTTCCGTGATGTAAAATCTAAAACAAGCATTGTTTGATAAGGAGTTCCCCAGGGCTCGGTTCTCTCTCTCACCCTATTCAATGCCTACCTAAACGACCTTCCTACCCCACCCACCAATATAAATATCGTCTCATACGCTGACGACATAACCATCTACACTTCAGGCTCAAATGTTAATCTTCTATCGACCTCACTAAACAACTACCTTTCCTCATTATCCAAATTTTTCGCCAACCGCAACTTAGTCGTTTCACTCTTTTCACTCCTCACACGTCAGATCAAAGATCATCCACCTGTGTTTTATATGGGCTCATACCCCCTTGCTCGCAACCCTAAAATACTGGGTCTCACGTTTGACCCTATGCTTAACTTCAATCAGCATATAAAACACACTTTAGCTAAAGTTAATAGACGAAACTACTTTCTAAAAGCTTTGGCAGGCACTTCCTGGGGCCAAAACAAAGAAACATTATCCATTAGCTGCAAGGCGATATCTCGCACTATAATCAACTATCCGCCCCGGTTTGGTTTCCAACAGCTTCTCAGTCCAACCTCGACAAACTTCAATGAGCACAAAACGGCGCCCTGCGCACCATCACGGGTTGCCTTAAAATTACTCCAGCAGATCACCTTAACCAAGAAACACAGATTCTTTCAATCAAACCTCACTCGCAACTACTATGCGATCAGTTGGCGTCCTGTGTCTCTTCCGATCACCCATGTCACGAACTCTTTCATCTTGATGCCCCTGCTCGATCGATAAAAAATACTTTGCACTCAATCAGTTTTCCGCATCAGTCATTTACCTGCCTTCAACCTAACAACAAAACAGTTGTTTAAACAAATTTATACCGATGTTGTATGCAATATAATCAAATCTTATAAAACTCCATTCTTTTAAATGGTTGGCCTCCTCTCATATCACAATCCGAAAAAGCTCTCCCTAGACGAAAAAGATCCCTATTATCTCAGCTAAGATCAGGCTTCTGTTATCTACTAGCAGACTTTCGTAGACGCGTCTATTCAACAGACGACAAGTGCATTGACTGCAAAGAAGCGACTGACAATCTTCTACATTGGCTATCGTGCCCCTCACTTGGGACCTCCATAAATCCCCTAGCTCTATGGACAAACCCCATCTTAGCCGCCTTCAAACTCGTTCACACCTCAGAGCCTCCCTCATCCCTTTTCAAGCGCATGGGTTAAAAACAACAACAACAACAGCAACTTATTGGTGCACCCAAACAAATTACGACAAAAAAATATTTTTTTAGAGTGATAGGTGTGTAAATAAGACATTTTTTAATTTTTAATTGAATTTCACATTTTGGAGACAAATCATCCATCTTTCAACATATATACATACATGCATATGGTTTTATGCTGTCAACTTATTCTGCAATCATCCTTCAATTCATAAACTCCATTACAAAACATCAACTGGTTAGGCCTCATTGGCCTAACCCATGAATACAAATTAAAATAAATATCTAAATTATTACATTGAATTTGAATAGATATATAATCAATCTTTATAAACAATAAACTTTAGAATATAATTTTTTCATTTTTAATAGCTGCTTGGTGCTCCATAAGTCGCAAATTCACATTTCTGCCTGATTTTCCAATATTAGATAGAGTTACAATCCAGACAGAATATTTGGTAAACACAGATGTTGCATCTTGTTTGGGTTGGAAAAGTTTTTCTAATGATTTTGTTTGGTTTAAAATAAACTGTTACTTTTTGTTATCTAATTTTAAAACTTAGATTTTTAATGTAGGGAATGCAAATAATAGGTTTTGTAAACTGAAAAAAAAATTTTTTTAGTAACCGATAATATTTCGTGCCTTATTTTAGTTTGGATGCGATGTGTTCTGTATTATTATTTATAATGATGGAAGAGCTTAATTACTCAAAATTTAATTCAAATTAAGATGATAAATATAAGTAACAAGGAATCATGATATGAAGAATAGATTTTTAAATTTTTTCTTTTAATGCTAATCTAAAGGTCATAAAATCTGTGTAAAAGGCCATTACATATGTCGATATTTTTTTAAGAGTTAAGAGTTAACAACAGAGGTCCAACCTGCCATTGGGGAACTTATATCATATCCACTGTTTTTCCTAATAAAACTTAGTTAATCAGTTATTAACATTATTTTAGAAAATAAGGTCAAAACAAAAAAGATTCAAATTTAAAATAAATTAAAAATTTTATTTTTGCATATTCACAATAGTTATAGTTATTCAAACTTCAAAAAAAATTATTTTAAAAACGATAATATATCGTGTCGGACGCGTAATTATGTATTCTAAATGCCGATATATGAGCTAATATTTTAATATAATTTATTTTTCATTAATTGTGATTGAAAATGTAAAGGCTGCGGCTAATTCTTCTTCCAAAATTGTAAAAAAAAAACATATCAAAAAATAAAAATTTAGGTGTTTGGATCGTTTTAGGGTTATGCCTAACAAAATATTTTTAAATAATTTTTTTTCAAAAAATAAAAAATTTTAGCCGCCTAAATGTTATTCAAATACGTTCGAATTTTTTTAGTCAAACCTTTTTTTACCGTTAGCCGCAGCCTTATAAGAGATTTTTAAATGCAAAAAAGATTTTTAAAGCCTTAAGAATTTAAATTTTTTCTTATAGAGCTGCGGCTAAAGCTTTTTTTAAAATTGTAAAAAAAAATGTTTCTAAAATAAAAAAAAAGTTTAGCGGCTAATATCAAAATATGAGAATTTAGGTTTTTTGGTTGTTTTAAAATATGCTTAACAAAATATTTTTTGAAAAAAAAAATTTTTAAAGTTTTTTTCTAGCCGCCTCCATTATTATAATGCGAGCGATTTTTTTTGTCCAAATTTTTTTACCACTAACCATAGCCTAGTGTATAAAATCTGTCATTTTGGTTAAAAAGGGCCATCGTAATGAATCTAAGGAGCCAAAGACGGACGAAACTAAGATGAAATATATACATGAGATATGGCCATATTGAAGATGTGTTCTTGATTGGAATGTCTTCTAAAAAGCAAAATCATGAAATAAATTTTCATAATACAGCAAATATCCTTATAATCAATTAGTTTACAAATTTTTATATATGATGATGGTTTATGATTTTATAAGAATTTAAAAAGCTAATAGTTCTTGAACCAAGAAAAAGCCCAGAAATTAGCACTGAAATTGTGCAAATTGACGTCATTTTTACCTACCTAACTTTTTGATAAATTTATAAATTTTTTTCTTTAAATTGATATTAACCTTGGTATGGGCACGTGCAAAGTCAGTTTTTATTTTCGTATAATTTTGAAAATTTTGAAAATGTTAAAAATTTAATTTTTTTAATTTATTTTAAAAATTTTCTATTAAGCATTTTATGTACATATGGGCACGTGCAAAGTGAGTTTTTATTTTCGTGAATTTTGGAAAATTAAAAAAATTTATTCAATTTAAAACTTTTTTTTTAAAATTCTTTATTTCAGAAAAAGCATTTTATGTGCATATATTAAATTTGGCAATTTTTTGAATAACAAAAAGGCGCGCTCAGACTCATTTCAAATTTTTTAATAATTTTAAAAATTTAGAATTTTTTGAATTTTAAGTTTTTTTTTAATTTTTAAATAACTTTTGTCTATTTTAATGCTAATAGCCAGGCAACATTTTGTAAAAAAGTGTTCAATGTCAAAAGATAAAAAAATTTATTTTAATAATATAAAAAAACAACAGAGTCTGAACGCGCCCAAAAAAAATTTTTTTAAATTTTGAAAATTTCACAAAAATAAAAACTCACTTTGCACGTGCCCTATACCAAATTTGGCAACATTTAAAAAAAAATTTAAAAAAAAAAAATAAAATTTTTCAAATTTAGAAATTTCAAAAAAAAAACTCACTTTGCACGTGCCCTAATTTGGAATTTTATAAAAACACATATGAGATTTTTATGAAAAGTTTGATTCAAAATACAATTTTAATTTATCTGAATATAGACAATGAACTAAACAAAACAAAATATATCTGATTAACCTGTGAATGCAAGGAATGAGATTTTTGTAACTCGAATGTTACAGTGAGGTCCATACGGACCCCAATTTTAAACCTCTATTAAGATTTTTTAGCTATCTTTATTTTTTTATTATTTAAAAAAGAAACACCTGCTCTTTAATTTATATAAGTTGTCATTAAATATTGCGAATTTTATTTAACACAAAGTAGAAAAAAATCTAAAAAATCGTAAAATTAAAATTCTTTGTTTTTTTTGTAGGCTGCGGCTAGTGGAAAAACAAGTATTGACGAAAAAAACACGCATTTGAATAACATTAGGAGGCGGCTGGTGTGAAAAATATTTTGTTTGTTAGGCATATCCTAAAACAACCAAAAACCACTAAATTTTTATTTTTTGATACTAGCCGCTAAAATTTATTTTATTTTAGAATTATTTTTTTAAATATGAAAAGTATCAGTCGCAGCCGTATTACAAATATAAAAACATATCATTTAAATAAATTAATATTATTAAGTAAATCGTTTTTTAGACTGACTAGATTATTTTATAAAAATTAATGGAAAATGTTTGAAATTAAAAATTATATTTGACTTTTACCATAGAAGCTATATATTTTACAAAGAAAATACTTTCTATCATTATTATACAATGCAAACATTTTAAACTTAATATGCAATAATGTAAAAAAATAACTAAAAATAGGTTCATGCATTTAAGTAATTAACATTGAGGCAATAAAATGGTATTCACCATAAAAATTAACAATGTGGGGTCTATATAGACTCAATTTTTTAAATTAAAACAATTTTTTTAGACTATGACTAATTTTTATCTAAGTTGTTGATTATATATTTTAAAAAAAGTCATAAATTTGGCCAATCTATATAAAATTTTAATATATTCAAAAAATAAGATTGGAGTCTAAATAGACTTTAAGCTAATTGCGGGTTAATGGCGTAAATTATATGCATAATAATTAACTAACCTAATATATGCTTAATTATGCTAGAATAATATTTCCAGCAATAAATAAAATTATATAATGTAAACTTACTCAATGTTCTTAACCTCCTAAAATTATTTAAACCAACATTAAATTTGTTTTTAATAAAGAAAACAATTACAATTTTAACGCTAGAGTGTTATAAATAAAGTTTGAGGGTCATTAGGTTTCTTTAAATTAACTCCCCACAATCAAAACTTTTACGTTATAAAAATCACACAATTTTAATATTAGTTTATATTGTTTAAATATAAAAAGACATTGAGTCTAAATTTATTTTCTGGACATCTGCTTAAATTACATGAATGCTTGATAAATTTGACTCTTAATGAATTCAATTATTTCTACTGGGGTATATTATAAATATGTTTTTATATTTAGTTTGAACACATAAAAAAAGATTATATAAAGAAAAAGGCTGAGTTAGAATTAAAAAATCAAACTACTATTTCTATAAAATCGCAGGACGAAACATTTAATGTTATAATTAATAAACCAAAAGTATAATGTTTAATAAGAATTGATATTATTGATAAGTTCATTTATTCTTGATTGTTTCTTAGGGAAAGGAATTGATAAAGACAAAGTTTAGGAATAAGGATGCAAATTATAGAATTAAACAAACAGAATCAGAGGAAGAGGAAGAGAACCAAATTAATCTTTCAAAGTTTTTAAATATTTATTATATTTATCATATATTTACAATTTTCATGATATTTTGTTTAGACAGAGAATGCTAATTAAGGCAAAAGTGTATGAAAAGCTTGCAAGCACAATTCCAAGTAATTTCCTAAGTTTTTTATAATTATTAATATGTTACCCCACCATGGCATTTAATTACTTATTAATCTTAAATTACTAACTTGACTTTTTTATTTTAAATGATCTAATAATTGATTTTATTTTTGTTTTTTACCTCAATTTATTTATATTTTTTATCACTTATTTGTGTTATAGCTAGATAACAATTTTTTACATTACTAGCTTGATGTCATCAATAAAATCAATTTTATTACATATTTTTATTGATGTCTTATGATTTTGTTATAAACCAAATTTTGAGAAGCTTGCTATGTCTATCATTAATATCACATTAATTTTACTATAATATGGTGTGAACTAAGATTGATTTATTCAATATGGATTTTTATTTTTGAAACAATATTGTTAGCATTGGAATTAATAAGAAAATAATGTTTGTAATTAATAATTAATATATAGTAATTTATTATACAGGTCAACAATTTTTTAAGAGTTGTGAGTTAAATACAGAGTTCAAACCTGCCATCCTTATCAAATCTGTTTATGATTTTTCTAAACAAACTAAGTTAGTTAGGTACAAACAAAAGGTCAAAAAAACAAAAAAGATCAATAGCAAAAATTTGAATATTTATTTTTGCATTTGTACAATAGTTAAACTGTTAAATTCAAACTTAAAAAATAATTTTATCATATACCAAAAATATGGCATGTTGTATTTAATGCAAAATATTTTGTACTATCTAAATGCCAATGTATTTGATATATTAACAAAATTTATTTCTCATTTTTTGTGATTATGAATATAAACAAGGAATTTTTATGCAAAAAAAGATTTTTGATTTTCTTTTTTGTTTATATTTAGATCTGTCAATTTGGTCAAAAAAGGGACCTTTGTTATAGATGGGTCAAAGGAGCTAAAGACAAAAAACTAAGAAAAACATAAAATATGTATGAGATTAGGTCATCATGTTGATACATTCT
This sequence comes from Acutogordius australiensis, assembly GCA_030555515.1. Lineage (NCBI taxonomy): Eukaryota > Metazoa > Nematomorpha > Gordioida > Gordea > Gordiidae > Acutogordius > Acutogordius australiensis. Next base: position 43,790,899 of record CM060242.1, read on the forward strand.
TTTATGTTTTAATAAATATGTGTTTCTAACAGATATTTGTTGGCCCGTGTTATATATGAAACAATAGCGAAAAAATAATTATTTTTTTAAAAGATGTTTGAAGTTTTTTTGAAGGAAGATTTGGTTATAAAAGCATCTATTATATTCTAAATTGTGAATGATGTTTTTTTTGTTTTCTTGACTAAGCTTTTATTTATATTTATGACAGTGTAATTAAAGCTATAAATTAAAAATTGCAATATTTTAACAGTTTATTCAGGATATGTTGCTAATAATTTATTTACTAGGTATGGATTTAGTTGCACTATTATTTAAATTATATATAATTTACAAAGCAGACATTTGTAGTGAGTTTTTGTGCTAAAATTATTTGATTATTCTGCATATCCAATTAAGGTGATGAAATAAATTCTATGTACAGTGTGGATTTTCAAAAGAAGTATTTGTTTGAGAGAGATGATGCTTCACAGTATGATTTTTATATATTATAAGCTATCCCTTGTGGAATTCGATCTAAACTTTGTGGATTGGCCAACTTATCAATTCATTGTTGAGTTTTATTATATCTAAAAATTTTATATTTAGTTAAAATTGTATTAATGGCCAAATTTAACAAGTTTTTCATTGAAATATTTTTAAAATTCATATTTTTAGATGTCTTCATTACATTAAAATGTAAAATGATAGGAGAAACTTGATAAAGTCTCACATCCTACCAATTTGATAATTAAATTTGTGTAAATATTCTTATCAAATATTTTTATCTGCAGAATTTCCGAGACTCCCATGAAACAATATACGGATGACGAATTAAAGATATCAGAAGCTGTTCACTTTCAAGAAGTTTTTGGAGACGGTATCTTTAATTTTATTTTAAAATATAAAGTTTCACAATATTTTTAAAAAGTTGGTAAATTTTTATATTAATATTCAATATATTAGTTATTTTTTGCAATTATTTTATTTTTTTAGCGGCAGGCTAACATTATATATATTTGTGTTTTTTAATTCACAAAAATGATTAAATATTGAAATTTATTATATTTAACCTATTAATTTTAATTTATTAAAAATTTTTGCATAATTTTGGTTTTTTTTTAATTTATTTGTGTTTTATAGAGGCCCGAGAACTTGGTGTGGGTTACTATAAATTTAGTACTGACGAGGCTGAGCGTCAAGCCCAATTGGCCGAATTTAAACGAATGGGCGAAGAACGGGAGCGCATGCGCGCTAACAATCCAGAGCTTCAAGCTAAGATACGACAAAAATACAGGGCCAAGATTATGCGAAAGTTATTATTAATTCAATTAGTTTATGTTTAAATTGAATAAATATACAATATGGTTTAACATTATTTAAATGCTTTTACCCTTATAAGTATATTTGTTAATTTTAAAACGTCTATATTAATTTTAATAATAAATAGAATTTAATTAGATGTTTTTTTTCTTATATAAAATATGACAAAACATATTTCATTTAAGTGAGTATTTGTTATAAAGAGCGCGTTTAAAGTTCATTTATTTCATATTAAAATTTTTTAGTTACTTAATTATTGAAAATAATTGATCATTGTTTTTTAATTAGTTTCTTACACTTTAGTTAGTTGCTTTACTAATTTTTATTTAAAATTCTTGTAAAACTCATATCAAAAATTAAAATCCTAGCTGATTACCTTTTTAACATGACTTCTATATAAATTTTTATACTCATAATAATTCCTAACTTTGGCATTTATAAAAAAACTTCATTCCAAAAAAAGAGTGAACTATTTATGTGCCCATAATATCTAACAGATACATTATCAAAATTTAAAATCCTAGCTAATTACCTTTTTAACATGACTTCTATATAAATTTTTATACTCATAATAATTCCTAACTTTGGCATTTATAAAAAAACTTCATTCCAAAAAAAGAGTGAACTATTTATGTGCCCATAATATCTAACAGATACAATTAACGTTATATGAAATGCTGATTGAGTGTTTTGACATGTTATAAGTTTTTTCTCATAAATTTAGAATAAGTCGCAAAAATTGGATCAAATTAACTGAAGGACAAATTGAGGATTTAGTTGACGAGATGATACAAAAGGAAGAAGACAACCGAATAGCTAAACAAAGTATCTATTGGTTTTATTACACAACTTAAAAAATTTTTTTTGAAGATGGGGTAATTAATCAGATCCAATTTACTGTCTTTTTATGATCAAAAGCTTTTTATTCGAAATTGCAAAAAAAAACACTTTAAGAGACTTAAAACTAAAAAATAATGTTAAAATTAATTAAAGCTATAATTTTAAATTGAAAATAAAATATTAAACCATTCTCAGTACAATGGTAAAAACATTATGTTAAAAGTTTGAATGTTGAATTTTAAAATCAAACTCGGATAAAAATGAGTTCGAAAATCATAATTAATTAGATATTTTGCAATAATCACTACCAGCTAAAATTTTGATTTATATTATTTAAAAAAAAATCACATGTTTTTTTTTGAAATTTGCTCTTGCTCTTTTGTCAATCTGCACAAGATTTTGAATGTTCATAAAAGATACAATATTTTTATACAAATTTTGTTACTCTTTTTCTTAAATTAATAATTGTCATAATTAGTGATTTAAATTTATTTAATTTGCTAATTAAAATTCATCAAATGAGGTTTTTTATAATTCCCAATGTCTTGGTCAATTCTAATGTAGTAAATTAAAATAAGCCATATGAATATTAAAAAAAATTAACTTAATATATAGATAACATTAGTTTTATTGAATAAGTATATTCAAGTTTGGTTTGTATTATAATAGTTATTAATTTTTACTCTTTATATAATTAATAAATTGATCATTAATAATCAGAAATAATTGTTTGCATTAAATTTTTTTTATTATTCCTTTCTATGAATGTACTGATTGACCTACAAACACTTTTTAAATTTTTGATGTTAGATTGATTTATTTAATGTCGTCCAATAAATTACTACTTAGTGCTAATTTTCAGTTTAATTAACATGTCATTTATAAAGGTGCACGTGTTCTTTCTAAAAATAAATTAAAAACTTCAAAACTGTAGAGGTTATACTGATTTGTAATTGTGGTCCCTTATTGCAGCATAAATATATTTTTCTTTTCTGCATACCATAGCCCGCAAAAATTATGTGTTAGTATTAGCAAACTAGAACAGATATTTTTGCTTGTTTGAAATAATTTATACATTTCTTTTTAATTATAACGTGTGCATCTAGTTTTGATGATTAATCATTTTTTATAATTTTATAGACCATTTTATTATTATTATTATCAACTTCTTTCATAGAACAACTGGAAGCTGAAATCGCAGCTTTTGAGGAGTATAAAAGGCAAAATCCACGTACCTGGGATATCTACAAACTCGAAAAAGCTGGAATTTTACCATCAAATTCATCAAATTCTGACTCGAGGGACGCATTACCCCACGTCCCAGATATACAAGAGGCGCTCGTTAAAAATATTCCTAGAGATATATTATGTGGTTCTTCGCATTTCTGTTCCAAAAGCACATCTTATCGTTCCGCCACTCGCTCAAAGTCACGTGACCGACGGTCTCGTTCGCGTACTCCGGTCCGAGTTAGAGATTTAAGAGATATACCGCGGCGACCCACCCAACAAATAAGTATTTTTTATTTTACATTTTGCAAAAAATATTGTTTCAGTTAATTAAATGAGACAACATTTAGGAATTTTTAGATGTGAGAAAAATTGTTTTGCTTTGTGAGATTTATATATAGTATTGCTATTAACCTTTATGTTTGGTAGTGTTTCATATAAATTATATTAGTTAAATGGAATGTAATTGCGTAAATTATATTTACAGTTAATCAAGAAAAATGGGTCGATAAACAACGCGAAGAACGTAACCCCGATTTTGCGCCGCCTTCTCAATTTTATTCGTCGGATTATAAAAATCATCGATTCAGTAGTTCTGGGCCGACACACAAACAGTCCTTACATTTGAAAACAAAAAATATTGCAAGTGAATCGTCAGATATATCAAATTTACAAAATAATAATTTTATCCCTAATGACATTAATCAAATTTATGATAAACATTCCGCCTCAAAAGAAGACAAATACATACATGATATTTTAGAAGACCCGTTGCTTGCGCCTTTTAAATAAATGTTTCTATTATTACGCTTGCATTTTTTAATTTTTTTGGTATGTTGAACAATATATAGCGCGTTTCAAATGGGATAAAAAAATTATTTTAAAAAATTTGTTTTTGATATTTAAAAAAAACGTTGATTTTTCATTATCTTTTTTTTATTCAAAAATTTATATAAAAACAAAACGTTTTCTAAAATCACTTTATAAATGCGCTTCTAGGTATTTGTCGACATGCTATAAATTTGTTCATTATATTAAAAATTATAATTGTTTTCTATTTTAGTATATTTTATTGGAGAGAAAATATACTATTAACGCAATATATTTTGGCATTTTCAATCATAATTATTTTTATTGTCTCAGCAATATTTATCATATTTGTTTCATAATTAATTATAACATTAAAACTTAAAAGATATGCATGGGCCTGCCATTGTGCCAAAAATGTCTCGCTTTCACCTCCCTAAAGTATTTTTTAATCTAATAGACTAAAAATCTGTAGTTTTACATTAGTTATGTAATATAATATAGTTAATGTAATAAAAGTATTGTAATTAAATAATTTATTATCAACATTATAATCTTAATATGTCGACATGTTGCCTTCTACTCAAACGATATTCATTAAATTAGGCAATTTTCCCATAGAAACTTATGATTTGTAATATAGATCCTAAAAATTGTATTAAATGTTTCACGTTTTGTGAGACTGTTATAAACAATAAAAATTTATAAACAGATGTTTAGAACATAAATGTTGGCGAGTTATAAAGTTTTATATATAAATTTAAAATTTTAACCTGCGAGCACTGTGGGCTCCATATATGGCTGCGGCTAGTGGAAAAAAAAATTAGACGAAAAAAAATGCACGCATTTGAATAACATTGAGGCGGCTAGCGTAAAGAATTTTAAATAAAAAATTTTTTTTTTGAAAAATTTTTAGGCATATCTTACAACGACCACCAAACTTTAATTCTTATTTTTTGATATTCGCCGCTAAATTTTTTTTATTTTAGAAATATTTTTTTACTCTTTTGAAAAGAGTATTAGCCGCAGCCTATGCTCCTCTTTAACTTTTTAACAGGCACGATTCTAGACCCCTTTGGGGGGGGGGGGGGGGGGGGGGCAGTGCCTTCCAAAAGTTTTTGATTGCCCCCCCCCCCCCAAAAAAAAAATAATTGAATTTGCCCCCCCCCCCAAAATACATAGTAATTTTATGTTTGCCCCCCCCAAATGAATTTGCCCCCCCCCCCCAAATATATATAGTAATTTTATTTCTTCCACATAATATAATTAAATTTGCTCCGTCAAAAATATCTAAAAAATATTATCTTAAAAATATTTACTTTTTTTAAAAGTGTTTTTATTCATTAATACTTCTCATCCGCAAAAGAGATCAAACTAAAACAGAAATATATAGAAAAATTTGATTTTACAGACAGCTTTATATTTGTGAAAGCAATTCATAACTCTGATGCCTAAGAAATTTTCTCACTTGTCATCAATCTATTAGAATATAATCTAGAAGCAAAGAACCTGATCGCACAATGCTACGATGGGGCGAACTAATGCCCTGGAGAAAAGGTGGTGTTCAAGTATTTCTAAGCAAAATAGCTGGACACCATGTCCCGTATATTCACTGCTTAACCACCGATTGCATCTTGTTGAAAAAGATTGTCTTGAAATTTTAAGTGAAGGGAAAGATTTTTTTGATAATTTTTCTTCCCTTCATAAATTTTTTTAACATGATGCATGCAATCAAGGTAGTTAGTGAATGCGGGACCATACCCCGGCTGTTGCCCCAATGGTTGAGTGGTCACTCCCTGCCCATTGTTTTATTTTTAAAAATTACACAAAAATTAATACTCTTTTAAAAATTAAAAATAAAAAAACTTTTATATCTTCAGGTCACAGGGCCGAATCGGGGTTTTTTGACAATATTTATAATCATCTATTTATTTTTTTGTATTTAATTGAAAAATTATTTTATTTATTAAAAATAATTATAGACTAATTTCAATGCAGAACGATTTAAATTTCTAAAACTTCTGATTTAACCCACCATTGTTTGTTAGAAATTAAACAATTAAGAAATAAAAATACATTTGAAGATTTATTCAAAAATTATTTTGATATTTATACTTTTTTAAATGACAATAATTTATCTTTAGAAAAAAGAAAAATTAAACCTAAAGATTTTTCTGATTTTTGTTTTTTTTTCTACTCATAAGTTTGAAAATATTTTAAATATTAATAAAGTAAAAAGTATTTATTTTAATATTATTGATTTATTTATATTTTGATAATAGATTTTTTACCGATAATAGTTATTTAAAATCTTTAGATTCCCTTTATAAATTTGATTAATATTTTAGATATAAATAAATTAGAGCCTATTTTAAAAATAAGTAATATTGATGAAAATTCTTTATCTAAAGAAATTGACGTAGCAAAAAATTTTTTAATAAGAAACTTAATAATTACAAAGAATGTGTTACTATTGATTTTGTTAAATTTTTATATGATTACAAAGATGCGTTTTCTAATCTATTTAACATTTTTCCTATAAGTTTGTTAATTGGCTCTTCAACGTCGAGTTGTGAGGCCACATTTTCTTCGTTAAGAAATATAATAACTTCTTGCTGTTGAGTAGTGACCTGCGTAAAGGTAATTTAGTTTTTCAAGGATACGAAAAATTATCAACTGAGGCGTTAAATTTTGATGAATTTTATAATTTAATCAAAACAACCTCTAGGTAAAAATAGTTAGATTTATTAAATACACTGCTCATAATCAGCTAATTATTTAATATTTTAAAACATGGTTGCAATTTTTATGCGCAATTAACGTTTATGTTCAGGTTTTATTTAATTTTTTACCCTGATATTAATTATTAGCTATATATAACCAGTGTTTTTTCATATATATTCTTCCAAGCATACTTATACAATTTATTTTTATGATAATCAATCTTATTTTACTATTCATTTTCTAAAATCCAAAGTTTTATATAATTTATTTTTATCGTTCATATATATCATATTTCTAATTTTCATGCGCATTGATACCAAATGATAAAATACTTAAAATAAATTTCCAAATCTCATATCTTTTTAAGCAATTGATATTAGTGAAAACAACTAATTTTAATTTATATATCCAAATTATAAACGCAAATATTTTTTTATTTAGAATATAATAAATTACTATTAATTTGTTGAAAAATTTTGAACATGGATTCTATTGTTGTACATGTATATTTTTTAAAAAAATTTTTCTGCCCCCCCCCCCCCCCAAGAGTTTTTTTTGCCCCCCTAAAATGGAAAAGCTAGAATCGGGCCTGCTTTTAAATAATAAATTATGGGTCAAAATTTGTTTCTTTTATCTTAATTATAATAAATAAAACTAGTAACTAAATTTTGTCTTAATCCAACTAATTTAGGCGATTTATATGGACCATTGAAATTTGTTGTAAACAATGTTATTGCCCTTATGTGAATTTTAAACATATTGCAACCTTGTTAAATTATATTATTTTATAAATTAAAGTATATTAAATGTTGGTAATATATAAGAATATGGGAACAATTTTTTTCTATAAAATATCTAGTAAGGTGAGTTAGCCAAAATAATTCTATAGTATTTAATTTTTTTCATATCTTAATTAATATGTTCTAATAGGCCTGAATACACGATCTAATCAATAAAAGTGTTACATTTGTTAAGAGTTTTTAATGTTATTTTTTTCTAATTTGTGTTACAAATATTTATGTCAGAAACGTAAATTTTATTAAAACATAAGAATGTATCCCCATGATAGCCCAATCTCATATATATTTTTCGTTTTCAGTTTCTTCCGTCTTTGGCCCCAATCTTTCTGTAACGAACAATGACCTTTTTTTGACCAAAGTGACAGATCTAAATATACCCTAAAAAAAAATTTAAAAATCTTTTTTGCATATTAAAAACCCTTAATTTATATTTTTAATCATAAAAATTTTATTATCAGTATATGAAGCTCTTACATCAGCATTTAGATGATACAAAATATTACGCCAAACTTAAATACGACACGATATATTATCGTTTTTAAGGAAAATATTAATTGGAGCTTAACAGTTTAACTATTGTAAATATGCAAAAATAAAATTTCAATTTACTTTTGTTTTCGAATTTTTTAATCTTTTTTTCTAAAGTTTTAAATGTTTATAACTGACTAACTAAATTAAATTTTAGGAAACGGTAACGGATTATATTCCCTAAGATGGAATTGATATCTCTGGTTAACTCATGACTCTCAAAAAACTGTTGAGAATAAAAAAAATCAAGTAGATAGAAAAATATCGAAATTATCTGGACCCAAAGTTCGCCTTTTATTTCACCCTAAAATCTGCCGGTTAAACATAAAAAAAAGCTTATTTGTATAGCTGTTTGTTTTTGCATGTATTTTTACGATTATTACCTCCCAACTGGCCTAACAATATCTCTCACGCTAGCTACGAATTATAAATTAAAATTATCGTTTATCATGAATTAAATTTTGGTTTACCTGTTTTCATTTTTCCCAAAATTAAGCACAAAACGAGGAATTGTTAAAGTTTTTTTTTTGATTTTTTTAAAAAAATAAAATTAACATGTTATTTTAAAAATATATCGTTATATTATACACGAAGGGACTCATTAATCATTAATTTATTAATAAATAGCTTAAGTTGGGAGTATATTTTATCTTTTTTTGCGTCTTTAGATTACGAGTATGCACATGTTAAAATATTACATTTTCTCCTACGGATGCAGATTTTTACACTAGCCACCTTAATGTTAATCAAATGCGTTCAAATCTCTTCAAAACTTATTTTCACTAGCCGCAGCCTACCTGAATAAAAAGGCATATTCAATTAAACCTTTTTGCAAACTTTTAGAAGCCCTTCATATACTAGCTTACGTTTTTTTATTAATCTATAATGAAAAATCCGTGTTACATTTGAGCAAACATATATTACCTGACTATGTCGAATATTAAAATATTTAATAATAAAGCCTAGGATAGTAAGGCAAGCTCTTTAAAGAATGACTTTTATACCGGATAATATTTCAGCTCGCCCCCCCCCCCCCCCAATTTATCTTTCACGGGGTGAAATATTTCAATTTAAGCTCAACTCAGTTCAATTTTACAAAAAATGTCCGGGAATTGTATTTCCTTATAAAATTTTTACAAACCTTATGCATATAAAATTTGTCCTAGCCCATCATTTTACTTTAATTTAGGCCCTACCGGCCCGAACCGTTTTAACATTCGTCTAGGCGTGTCCTTTTATGTTTTTTCTGCATGATGGCATTAGGCTCTAAGGTTTGTTCATTATAAAATAAAATTTTTAATAGAACTTTCATTATGTTTATATTACAGGCATGATTTACTTGTTCAGTCTTTTCAAGAGATGTAGGGCAAGGGGGGCATTGTTTTAGCAGGTGAATGATTCTGGCCTTCGACTTTTGCCAGAGTTGTAAAGCCTGCATGCTATAATATTCCGGAGAGTGCGGCGTCATTTCGATGGATATTGTGGTATTTGCGGAGAGACGCGCTTAATCCTATTGACCCTAGGGGTTATGAACATCGCCGTCTAGCAATTTCAATGCTCCTTACCCAAAAAAAAAGTCTCATATCATAACCAAAATTAATTTACCACAGAAATGAATTTACAATAATGAATAAACATAGTAATGAATGACTGTTGGGCAATTGTATTCTAATATTTCTATAAAAAATTGCTAATTTAATGTAAACCAATTTTATGAAAAAATTTGACAAATGTAATTCTTATGTAAAAACTCTTATTTAGCTTTTATTTAACCCACCTTTAGACAAGTAAAAAAAATACGCGAAGTGCTTCAGGGACGAGCTTAGCCCAATTTTAAATCTCCAATATCTCAGGAAGTATTTAAGTTCTGGTTTAATTAAAATTTGAAAGAAAAAAAAGTTTTAAAATTTATGCATTACCAGCATTATACTTTTCATTCAGTAAATGACAAAAACATTGAATTGACAAGGGTGTCTTTAATTATTATTTTAGTTAATTAAAATTGTCTAAATACTAAACATGTCAATAGACCCGTAGATTTTGTCTCTAAATTTGAACATTTTACAAAGATGATTACTTGAAGAATGCCATATCACCTTTTGCAAATATAAATAAAAAACTAGAGAAATTAAAAATATTTTAAAGACAATTGAACAATATATTCCTAAAAAAAATCTCTTAAAAAACCTTAAAAATTTTAAAACCAGTTCTGTATTTATAAGCATCAATAGATTTAATAATTTCTTGTAAATCATTTACCAAAAATTGATGCATGTATATATTTGCACAAATATAATAATTAAGTAAATTGTGGAAAATTGAAAATTTTTGCTGATTCTATTTACTTTAATCAAAAGGCTTAAAACGTCATTGATGCAGTATTAGTAAAAATTATAATTTTAGAAAAAGGCTATTCGGTCTGTAATTAAACGGCGCCAATAACCATTTTTGGACATATCATTCATTAAGACAATTTATTTTAATGACTATTATTTAACCTTTAAAACTATTTTAAAAACAATTACTACACCGGTCTTTAATGTCACAAAAAAATAAGTTTATGAAAACTTAAAAACAAAAATCCCCATAAAAATGGCCTTCTCACATAATATTTTCCATGTAAATTTCCTCCTACTCCTTTGATCCGTCTACATCAGGGCTTTTTAAACTTTTGTAATTCCAGACCCCATTTATGATTGCGTGTCTTAACTACCCCAACAAATATAAAAGAAAAATTAATTAATATTTTTTGATGATATATTTATTAGGTAACAATATACATAAGCATATGAAAACATATAAATTTAGAATTCGTTTTGAAACATATAAAAATCTAAAAATGAAATTTGCACAAAATGTTATAGAAATGTTTTTATTATCGTTTCAAAAACTGGATTCTGACCGTCTTAATTCTCTCTCTTAAATATATTCAAGTAGTTGGGTGGTAAATATTAAATTAAAGTTTACGTTAAAAATTTAATGAGATGGAAGTGCCTATTTTTTATTGCATAACAAATCAAATCGTGGTGTAATGTTTGAAACTGCTGGTCGATTGTATTTGATATGATTATTTTTTTACATAAGACGTTCCCAGAGACAATCTTTATTTATTTAACTGGCTGGTGGTAGGTCCAACAATATACGAGTATAAATGGAAAAATTTTTTAAACTGAATAATTCGGAATAACATGCACTTTCACAATCATACAATGGCTAAATGAAAAAAATATAAATCTACATTTTTAGTAAATTTCTATAACATGTTCTAATTCATACTAAATTTATATAAGATATTATAATGATCGGAATAGAAATGCTGGTATAAACAGTCTTTCCAAACCAGAAGATTTTATGATATATTTTGCTACAATAATTGTTATTTTTCTTTATAACAGTAATTTTACAAGTAAAACATTTTTTGTTAAATTGTATATTTATCACTCGCAACCCCATAGTTTTGTTACATGACCACAAATGGGATCGCGACTCATAGTTAAAGAAGTCCTGATCCACATCAAAATGACCTTTTTTGACCACCAATATGTCCTAGAGAATACTTTAAGAGTAATTCAAGTTTTATTTCTTAAAAAAATTCCTTATATTTCTCATCTTAAATAATGAAAAATAAGATTTTCAAGTTTATCAAGCTATTACATTAGCATTTAGAGTATATAAAATATTGTGCGCTCAACTTAAACTTGACACAATGTATTATCGGGTTTAACTAAAAATATTATTTAAACTTTTAGTTTAACAGTGGTATTCGCAAATATGCAAAAAAATTTCATTTAATTTTTGATTTTGAAACTTTTTTGTTTTTTGACATTTTTTTTAATGTTTTAAGCTGACTTACTAATTAATTTAAAAAAAGGTGTTTTGTTAGTTAATTCATAACAATTGACCTGTGCAATTGTCCAATATGATTTATTTAAACTAAGTAATTTTGTTAAGCATATAAATATTTCACTTTGATTATTGTGCCGTGCAGAAGTTCCCCTTGACAATCATAAATCAAACATTATGTTAACATGTTTAATGTATCCTTTTAACTAAAACATAAACTGAACACGCTTAAAATTTTTTTAAGTTTTCTATTTCCACATAAAACATATCTTGTTAAAATTTAAAGAACATCGCGGTAGTAATACTAAGTAGAAAAGGTAAAATTTGAACTGCTACAAAATTTCACTTTTAATATACATCAATTTTATCAAGGTTTTTAATTTAAAACGTGCTAGGATTCTTAAATATTCTTAATTTGTGGCAGGTTTTAGCTATTAGTCGGGTCCATATAAACCCCATTTTGCATATCTTTAAAAATATAATATATTATGGGCCAAATTTTCGTGCCTTTTTCTCAAATATATAATAAACTAATAATCAAAATTTGTTTCAAGCCTAATATTTTATGTTTAGAAATGTGAAAATCTATTGGGGTCTAAGACCCCACACTTTTAACTTTTAGTTTAAAGCCATGATAATGTCTCATAATTTAATCTGAAAATTACCGCCTATTTGTTAGGTACTCTTTCATTATACTAGAGGTCAACAATTTTTTGAGAGTTAGCTAACTACAGAGATCAATGCCATCTAAGGGAATATTATATCCGTTTACCGTTTTTCCTAATCAAACTTAGTTAGTTAGTTATAAACATTGAAAATTTTAGGAAAAAAAGTCAAAAAACCAAAAAAGATTCAAAAACAAAAATAAATTGAAATTTTATTTTTGCATATTCACAATAGTTAAACTGTTAAATTCAAACTTCAAATAATATTTCCATTAAAAACCGATAATATATCGTGTCGTATCAGTTTATTTAAATGCCAATGTAAGAGCTTGATATATTAATAAAATTTATTTTTTATTATTTGTGATTAAAAATATAAGTTACAAGGGATTTTTATGTGCAAAAAAATTTTTAAATTTTTTCTCTTTTGAGTATATTTAGAATTATGAATATGGTCAAGGGTCATTTTTTGTTGTAGACGAATCTATGGACACAAAGACGGAAGAAACTAAGAAAAACGAAAAATAGAGATTAGACCCTCATGGGGATGCATTCTTTTATCATAAAATTGCGTCTGACATTGATATTTGTTAACATGTGTAATTTTACATATCAAGTTTACAAAATGTTTGTATCTTAGAACAATGATAATATTTTGTTTTAATAAAATATCTAGTCTTAACGAGAATAAAAACTAAAAATATTTTTTTCAAATTTTTTTTAATGAATTTTACATAATGTTCTTCCCGACCTAAACTTAGTCTAAATATAATTGATAAAATTAATTTAATAACTATTTAACCCGCGATGTGGAATCCATTTGAACCCCACCCATATCTTGATTTTTAAATATCTTCAAAAATATATAGTAATTATAATTTATTCTTAGTCTTAAAACAAAATTCGTTTATAGATAAATTTTATTAGGAACCGTATGAGACCCCAACAATTTTGATTTCGCTGTTAAAAATAATGATATTGCTTCATTATAATATGACCCGCCAATGGTAGGGTGAGGGATTTGTAACGCGTATGCTATGATGGGGTCCATAAGGGAGTTCAATAGCTATGGACTTAATTATTTTGAAGAAAAATTGCTTTTTTACAAATTAATATAGGCAAGGATGGAAACTCATTGAAAAAAGCTGGTACTAAGTTGAATTCTTGATATAGTTTTCAAATAAGCTGGAATTAGTTTCTTGGAAGTACCGACGAGTTCCAAAATATCGGAACTCAAGTTCCAATATTAACATAAATAAAAAGATATATTACACATTGCACATTCAATTTATAAACCATATAAAATGTATCTTTTTATTGTTAAAATTCACTCCCACAAAAATAATCATTTATATTATCATCCTTTAGCCGACTTCTTTGGGAATAAGATAAAATTTAAATAAGAGAATAATCTTCCCACACTGATTTCAATTGGTCGGGGACCGATACAACAGTTAAAGCTAAGTTTGCTAGTAGCGGAAAATTAGCTTTGTTGGCTACCCACAAGCTTCTAATATTTTCATCCGCCTTAAACGAGGCAAATTCTTGTATTTCAGAATTTCCATGTCTAATTGCTCGCATATCAGGAGGGCTTTTGAGTCATCATGGTTATAACATATTTTATCGTCCTTTAAAACATTCTTTAAAAGTGAAAATTCTTTTGTCTTCCAGAAGATTATAAAATAATTTCTTCCTCTAATTACTTAAAATTTTGCTTTGAAGAGATAGGGATTTTGAGAGAACAATTTTCATTTCTCACATTTGTTATTATTTAATTTAAAGTAGCCTTTATCTAGAAACAGGCCACTATTTACTATGTCATTATCTAAAAGCTGGAATTCTCTTTGTTCAAAAATTGCAAAAGGGATAGAGAAAAAGCGGATGATGTTTACAAATAATATTTTGTAAAAAAATTGCAAACATCTAAAGTTTTAGCCTAAAGCTCTTTTATTAAGATTGCTGTGGGACCTAATGTTTTGACCAATTTTTGAAAAATTTTCCAAACATCACGGGGTATTTCCTACTCACTTAAAATATTTTTGTGTTGACCAAAAAACGGTCTCAAATTAATTAATCTTTCTATAAAGGTGTAAGTTCAGGTCCACCTCATTTGATGCATTAGTATGGATTGGGGAAGTTTTTTAGGCTTTTACATTTGCTGATAAAATAGGCCTTTTAAGCTTAGCAGTCAAATGTCTTGCTAACTTGATTGCGAAAGTTTTTTCAGGTGTGCTGACCAGAAAAGAGTTAATTGCTAATTGAACCACGTACAGCACAGTTGAGATCAATGATGATTGACAAGTTGAAATCATATATTTCACAAACCTCGTAAGAATCCTCTATAAAATTTAAATCATCTTCATCCTGTAAATTTTCTTCTGATGCATCAACGATGTCATCTTCACCTTTTTCAAGTGTCTTCTAAAAATTATGTATTCCAGCTTTCATATTGCGCGTGTCTAAAGTTATTGATATAATTTGGGTTTATTATATTATATTTTGAAAAAGTTTCCCCAAGCCATAGAAATGTTTGTTGCATTATGCTGGTCCTAGATTGCTTGGCATTCCAACACTCTAACTTGATTTTTATCCATATGAGTGTATTGGCAATATATAGCTAATAATACAAATATAAAAAAAAATTGACCAAAAAGTTTTGCACAGAGTAAATAGAGCACAATTGAATTTAACTTTTAGAAGCTTTTGACATATGTTTTAATTTATCCTTATAAAAAAAACCCAATAAAAAATTTCTAATTATAAAAATAAATTAAATTATTTTTAAAAATAACAAAAATTTTGACTTAGCTTACAAAAATTTGAAATAAAATTAAGAATATTATGGAACTTTCAAGTTTATGAAAAATCTTAAAAAAATTTTACGCTTTCTAAACACAAAGTTTTAACTAAACCTTGATGAGAAAATAATGGCATATTTAAAACTTCCTTAAAACAGTGTTTGGCTATTTGGTAAATTTTTTGTTTAACAGTGTTCAGCCTGTCGTATATAATAAGACATGTTCATGTGCGTATGATAATAACATATGTTTTGATTTGGATTACTTAATAAACTCACGATCACTTACAGAGAGAAAAGCCTCCTTAATAAGTGGTGGCAGCGGTTAAAAACGGATTGTTGGAAATTTTATATTCATATCAGGTAAAAAATTAAATAAATAAAATTGATATTCACTAATATACAAACAAAATGTAATGCCTAATATATATGTTTTCTTATTTTTTTGACATGGATTTTAATTTTATCAAATAGTGAATTGAGAATAATTTTAGTAATGATTTTAATTAATAATGTTTAAGAAAACTGTTAATATTTTTTTTGAATTGCAACAAAATTTAATAATTCTTAGAGTAATTTAATTGATTTTATATATAGAATACACTATAACCACAAAGTGTTGGTTCTAAGACCCCAACCAACGTGTTTTAATTGGGGTAGGGTAGGACATGGCAAGAATGTAGGTCCATATAAGGCTTATCATAACCGGGTGGGGCCAATTAGACACAATGGGTGGGAAGGGCGTGTTATTGAAATGGATTACAACTGGTCAGGGCCAAGTGGGAACTTTGAAAAGAAAGGGCCAGATATAGTTTGACTAATGGCAAATTAAAACAAGGCAATTACAAATTTTTAAATTATATATATATATATATATATATATATATATATATGAGTGTTTTCAATATCAATTTTTTTTTAACCCTAGAGTGATATAAGTAAAAACATTTTTGATAAATTATTTGGTTTTGAAATTAATAAAAAAAATTTAATTTAAGACAATTCGACAATCAAAAGTTGAATTATTTTGGTTAGCAAGTTTTAAGGAACTATTAGAAAAATTTCAAATTTTATGGTATGATTGGGTAAAGCACATCACTCAAGAGCTTATTAATAATTTATTAACATTGTTTATTTAAAAATTTAATCATTAAAGGGTGAGATTATGAAGTTAAAGTTTTGGTCAAAATGTTTCCTGACATTTTTAAGAATGAATTAGGATGTTTTAAATATTATTTTTGTTAAAATAAAATTAATAGAAAATGTGGTCCCAACATTTTTACAGCAAGAAGAGTGCCATTTGCCTGGCAGAAACAGGTATTTTTTTAAATAAATGGGTGAATGAAAAGATTATCTGCCTGTGAAATGAACGAATGGGCTACCCTGCTAGTTGGTTGTACCTAAAGAAAACATTGATTTACATGCTCGGACTACAGACTGACGGTAAATCCTGCGGTGAGTGAAGTATTTTTCCTTTAATTAATATGGAAGAGTGGTTAACACAAATAACAGCCCGTTTTTTCATCAAAAGTTTAATATTTTTGTGAAAAGTAAGAAAAATTTTTTTGCAACCTCGTTTCTGTAGCAATGGCATGGTTAATTTAATTGGAAAGGCATTTATTTAAATAGTTCATGGGAAAACAACATAGTATCAATTTTTGGGAAGGGAACTGACGTCTAGTTTCGGATAGGTTGGAAGAGCGGCTGAGGAAGAAAAAAAAAGGCAATAAAAATTACATCGAAATTCAAAATAGGCCAAAACGTGTGGTTTAAAGTAAAGAAGATTGCGGAATGGCAAGAAGGGAAAGTGATAAAAGCAAAGGAAATTTTTTTTTACAAAATTAGGCCAATAACTGGGCGGCGGAAAATGTAATTAACATGTAGAACAAATCAAAGCTAAAAGTTAATGATTGGTTTTTTTTAGAAAAGTTAAATTATATATTTTTTTTCATGTATATTTGTTTTAAGTTAATAATGTAGGCAACTGGGATTAAACAAATTAATTAAGATAAAAGATTTTACATGTAGTTAAAGTAAAAAGGTAGCTGCCGAGTTTAACTCGTGTGATTTTTTAGTTGAATTAACAAGATTTATGATAATGGTTTAAAGATAAAAGCTTTTTGATAAAAGGTTTCATCTAAAAATAGATGTTAAATAATTCTAAATGTCAATGATCCCTGTATATAGAAGAGTGAGAATTTAGGTTAATGGAAGTTGATATGAAAATTTTGGTAAAATGAGGGCGAATTAATTGAATAAAAGGGATGGAAAATTTTAAGTAAATTAAGGGTAATTAGGTTAGTTATTCATGACGATTAATTTTAGGATATCCTGGGGGATCCCGGTTTTACACACAAGGTTAGTAGGCCAATGCTTATAAATCTAACCTTGAATGTGGGTTTATTTCTTTTTAGAGGGCGGCGTCTAAAAAGGGTTTTTTCGGGGCCAAATCCTGAACCAGGATTAAATTTTTCGGTTGAATTTTTTCGGTAAAAATGGATGAGAAAGTAATCAGCTGTTGTAATAAAGTTTAATTAAATGTTTGTGGGAAAAAAAATACAAGATTAGAGGAATGGCATTACGGGGATCATTAAAAGACGGTAAATTAATGGGTATTGAAGCTCAATAAACGGGTGGCCGGAAATTTAAACAGTTTTTGGTCTTAAAAGGAAACACACAAGTTAAGCCTTGTTTTTAATCGTATATAAAATTATTTAAATTGGAAAATGCCCAAACTACATAACTTTAACAAATTTAGTATTATTTAAATAATAATTTTTAAATTATTTTATATACCTATGCAAATATGATACATAATTATACAAACTTTATAATATTTAAATAATTTTTATTAATTTATATTTGCACTATACATAATTATACTTCACGAACTTTATAATATTTAAATAATTTGTATTAATGTATCTTTGCCTTAATTATAAAATAATATGTAACAATTTTTTTTAAGATACTAGTTATTAATTTATAATATGTTTATGATATAATTTTTTTATAATTGATATTAATTACACATAAATATACCAAAAATAGGGGTTGAAGCCCGATATTAAAAAAAAAAAAATATTTAGTTCGGTCTATCTAACAATGCCCTAGATTCAGCCCATCACAAACCATCAACGGTAATAACCCCGTCAAAATAGATGGCGCACATTTAATTGCTTGCCGATCAGCCTGCCTGTGAATCTCGGTCGCTGGGGCCGGTACGGGATTCAAAATTCTCATAATTGCAATGGCCAAACGAGCTGTTTGCGGTGATTTTCGTTGCAACATGTCGGTGAACATTATGTGAATGGGTTCTATTTTTCCCGTCCTCTGTAATATCCAGTTCGTGTAGCTCAAAAAAAGATCTCAAATAATTTTGTACAAATCTGATAGTTTTGTCATGTTGTCATAATGATATAATTGTAATGAAATGGCTGGAACCGACTCCTTACAAACCCTATTTTTTTTTAAAAAAAAGGGGAACCAAGTATATTTTGTTGAATTGGTGGATCTAAATTTTTTTTTTGATATAATTAAATAAAATTTTTTTTTGGCTGGTGCAGCTAAAAATTTTCTAAAAAAGGAGAGTGAAGACCTTGATTATTCCTGAAAGTGTAGGAAGGGTTGACATGGATATGAAAATTTTGGGTTGCACGGCACTGTAAAATTAATAAAAAAATAAGACTATACGTTGGTCAATCACAAGGGCAATTTAAAAGGGGGGAGGTGTTCAGCCTGTCGTATATAATAAGACATGTTCATGTGCGTATGATAATAACATATGTTTTGATTTGGATTACTTAATAAACTCACATCACTTACAGAGAGAAAAGCCTCCTTAATAAACAGTTTAACTAAATGACTTATGTTTATATTATGTAAAATAATTAAATAAGAAAATTAATTTACTATTGAAAGATTTGTTAGCAACACTTGCAAATTCAAATTTAATGCTTAGGATTTTTTGCTTGATATATATTTGACTTTTTTATCTACTGCATTCCTAACTTTACTTGTACTTCTGTTTTAAATTAGCTAATTGGCTGGCTTTGTTTATGATACTGGTCATGGCATTATCTGATCATAGCTCAAATGGTCTGCCATAAATAGTAACCAACTCCAAGCAATCTTTCATGCATGGATGTTTGGAGTTATTAAAGATTTTTGTTTGTTTAAATTTTATTTGAGTTAAAATTTGGATTTTCATTTTTTTTGTAATATCGATGTGTTTTTAAATTATTTTTGACGCTGAGCGTGAATATTAGTTATTTTAAAAATAATTTTATTTTGATTAAAAAATCACAATAGGTATTAACCGCCTAGCTTGGTTCAAGCTAAGGTTATAAAATAATTTACAAATATAAAAATTTATTATTTGCTTGTCAGACCATTTACGCTGATCATAAATCTAATAATAATTTTATTGAGTTATCACTTAGTAATAAAATAATGGCAAAAGTACTAAACCGCCTATGCGTGGAAAGCTAGGGTTATGAAAATTCAAGATTATCAAAACTATATAAATAATTTCTTGGAAACTTTTAAAGGCTGATTACGATTTAGAAATAAATATAGTTTAATAGTATAATTTGAGATAATTAAAACAAATCTTATCTAGTTCCACTACCTTGGTTCTAAGTTCCAACTACCATTTCAAAAAAGGCTCTTTCCAAGTTCTAAAACTAGCTCTAATCCTGGAATATATGTTTTTACCCAACAATTAGCACGATCTAAACGTAATCATTTTTTAATAAATATAATAAGTTAAAATTAATTTGTTAAAAATAAAAATTTTTAACATGAATGTTTTTGCCTTCTTTTTTTATTCCCCCCCCCCCCCCTTCCTTTAAAAATGGAAAAGCTAGAACCGGGCCTGATATAATATTAGTCGGCTAAGGGCACTGCAACGTGTGTTTTTATTTTCTGAAATTTTCAAAATTTTGAAAAAATTTTTGAAAAAAACGCAAATTTTTAAAAGGTTCCAAATTTAGTATGCGATAAAATGCCTCTTCTCAACTCAAATTTTCTTTAAAAAATTTGAAAAAAAATAAAATTTTCAAAATTTTTAGAATTTTCAAAATTTCACGAAAATAAAAACCCACTTTGCACGTGCCCTAATAAAAAATGTAAAAAATTAAAAAAAAAATTGTTAGACATATTATAAAACAAATAAAAATATTTTAATTATTAATCTTAATCATTTTTTTAATATATATTTTTTGAATTTGTAGTACGCAGCCAAATGAGTGAAAAATTCATCTGCGCGCATACAAAATATACCTTTCTTCATTAATAATAACGATTATTTGAGCATTTTTATGAGAAGGTTTCATGAATTATTTTTATCTTTCCTCTTCTTGTTATTTCTCTTCGCATTATCCTTTACTAGTGTTATCCACCATTCGAAATTGAAAACTTTGGCTTTTGTATTTTATAATTAATATAAATATAGGTACTCCCCATTTTGACTTGTTTGGCTTTTGGTTTATATTATTTGAGCCTACTTATCTACCAAGTCGCAACATTCAATAATTGTGAAAAGGCTGCAGCTGAACTTCAAAAAGTATTTTTAACAAATCTATATATTTTAGCAAATTATTGATTGCAGAGAATATTATATAAACGTGGGGTTTTTTAAATAGTTTATACTATAAAATTAATTGCTAAATATGAGACCTCTTACTGAACACGAAACAAAATTATTGTTTAATAAGTTGCTTAAATATTTAACCCCAGAAAATATTAAGTTGCTAGTTGATAGGCCAGATGGTCAACCTCATCACTTTAGACTACATAGAGAAAATAGGGTATATTATGTCAGAGCAGATGATATATCTAAATTAGCTCAAACCATTTCACGTACAAAACTTGTATCCTATGGTATAAGAATGGGTAAATTTGATAAATCTTTCAAAAGTTTTAAATTATCTATAACTGCCTTATCCATGCTTGCACCTCTTGCAAAATATAAAATTTGGCTAAAGCCATCAGCATCAAATCAAAACCAATCATCCCAAGGCTTTTTGTATGGCAATCATATAATGAAATCATCAATTGCTAAAATGTCTGAAAATATTCCAAAGTATGCAGGAGTGTTTATTTTTTCTACCACTGCTCTAAATTCTGAACTACCTCTAGGGTTTGGAGTTGCAGCTAAGTCTACACAGGAAGCCAGAAGTGCCTCAAATCCACTTGATATTGTTTGTTTCCATCAAGCTGATATTGGTGAATATTTGAGACATGAAAATGAACTGTGCTAATAACATAGTTAATTTAGCTATGTAACTGTACATATTATTATCCTTATCTATTTTTTTGATTTTGGTGATTGGCCAATTTAAATACTAATAATGAATAAACAAAATCTAAACACATATAAAGTCTCTGACAATAAAAGCATCAAACAATATAGTCCCTTAATAAGTAACTCACTTCAGCCACTAAATGTACACAATGACCATAAGGACAGCAGTGAGCCAGTTAAATACTCCTTGACCAATTTGCCCTACTGTGAATCATCAGACACAACATCTACTTCTGTGCTGTACATACAACCTAGGTCAACACTTACCCAATCTGGAAATAAAATAAATAAAAAATTTAACAACAATATAAATATTAATTCACCAAAAGCTATGGCAGATTCTTATGCTATGCCCAATTATTCTTATCTCAATAGCATGGCACCAGCTAATAGCCAATATTCTTCAACCACAAAGGGTACAACATCAAGCTATCGCAGTGGAGGCAGACAACAATACAGTTACGGTAATAGCCACACAGTACGCAATTCTTCAAATAGGACAAACTCTGCTATGGCATGCAAGAAAAGTGTTATAAAGTGCCTTAATGAGTCCTTACCCCTAAGTGTGGCTTGGGTCTTACTTTTAGGCACTGCTATTGCTTACGCTTATGGACCTGGCCAATGGCTCTGGTTTAATAACTCAACCATCCCAGATTCTTTTCAAGCCCTCATGAAACCTACCTCCTTTATGAACATTGAACCTAAGGCCCCAGATAGGATTGTTTATCACTGGAAACCTGGTGGAGGAACGTTTAATAATGTCAAAAAGAGCATTGCTTCATTGGAAGCAGACGATTTTTTATCATTGCCACATGTTGAGTTGAATAATATGGACCACCAAAATGATGCAAAAGAAGATAGTTATGTTGATAATGATCGAAATTTAAATAACAATTATAAAAGGGACGTAAGAAATAACTTTAAAAATAAGGCGTGGTGGATTGACCAAGTTTTCCGCCCTCTTAGGTAAGTTTTAATATAATGATTTTGTAATAAAATCTGCATCATTTAAAAAACGTGAAAGTAAATAATTAATATTGATTAATTATTTTCGAGTATTGTTGTTAAAGAATATAAATTTTTTAGAAATAAAATCTAAAAAAATCTTACTAATTTATTTTTATAAACATTGGACCTAATATAAAAAAATTTGGGGGCAATGGCATTGAGAAAAAACTCATTCCAAAGTGCGACAAAGTCTAATTAAAAATATCTTATGTTCGTTGTAATTATCACTACATAAACATTGATTTTTATAGAATAAAGAAATGCACTGTCCTAATTGATTTATTTATTCTAATTAGTTTTTGATTCTTAAATGCAAATCTACATAAAATAAATTTAGTCATTTAAATTTTTTGTGTTATGACAATTTTGTAATTTTAAAAATCGTTGGTTATTGGTTTAAATTTAATTTAATTTAAACCCGAATTTTTTAATTAAAAAATTGTTTATTAACATTGTTTTTTTAGCGTTATTGATCATAATAGTTCCTCTAATTATACCATTTTGTTTAAATTAATCACCACAATATCGTATTTTTATACATCTCATATTGTAACAAATTCCTCAACTACCATTGACAAAGTCAATCCGACTTAAATATCTTTTTTCTCCCACAATTTTTGTAGGATTATCTTGTACCTACATATCGTTCTATTCACCTACTTGCTCGTCAATTTCATGGCCTCCATATTGGTTGACCCGGGGATTCTCCCACGGGCCGGTATTGAAGAGGAAATATATCGCATGGGCGGCAGCGGTAATGATCCCAACGATGATTTTAAGGCACCCCTATATACGCAGATTGAAATTAAGGGTGTTACGGTTCAGCTTAAATGGTGCAATACATGTAAATTCTATAGACCACCCAGGTTTTAATATTAATTTTTAATTATAGTGTGAAATGTATTTATATTATTATACAGTTCAACCAAAATTAATGAGTGATTGCCTAAAATTATAAATTCATCGATTTATACATGATAGCCGTATCTCATATATTTGATCCGTTTTTCGAAGTTTGATCAGAATTCGGCGTTAAATTAGATAATAAAACTCGAAAATGGATAAAGATGGAAATGTTAGATTTTGCAAACTTCACAGCATCAAAAGATAATAATAAAAATTGTTTTTCATTAAAAAATTTCCTGTGTCTTTTTTTTTTCATTCCAAAAATGAAAAATAATTTTTTTTTAATTTTTTCAAGCTCTTACATTAGGCTATACATAATTTTTGTCCCTCAACCTAAACAGGGCTGGTTTTAATATGTAAATATCATTTAAAAGAATTATATAGTTTTGCTCTTTTTATACAGAAACATATTAATTATTTTGTTAAATTTTTTTTTGTTTTTTTAGCAATTTTGTAAATGTTGATAGCTGGCTAACATATTTACTGCTAATGAAGGTAATAATTGCAGGTTTCACTTACAAAAAAGTTTGCAGGTATTTTTATTTTTTAGTAATATTCTCAAGAATATTTGAGGTCTATTAAAAAATAGAATGCATTATTCATCAAAATTCTACTCTACGTACTATCTACCCTTTAATCATTTTTCCGTTTTTATTACCGTCTATCAGCCTGCCATAAATAATAGGGGAAAATTGACATATAGGGCGACATAGATTGAAAACGCACATTTGGGCACGTGTAAAGTGAGTTTTTATTTTAGTGAAATTTTCAAAATTTTGAAAAAAAAAATTTTGAAATAAAACGAAAATTTTTAAAAAGTTGCCAAATTTAGTATATGCGCATAAAATGCTTTTTCTGAAATAAAAATTTTTTTAAAAAAATTTGAAAAAAATAAAATTTTTAAAATTTTAAGAATTTTTAAAATTTTACGAAAATAAAAACTCACTTTGCACGTGCCCTTTAATAAAAGTTGTTTTTTATATATAATATATTAAAAAAAGATTAATATTTTTGCTTTATTTGATAGAGAATATTAAAAAAGTCCACGAATATTAAAGCGAGGGTTTTAAAGAAAATTAAAAATAATATTTTGATTTTAGTATGTTTTAAATTGTGAAAATTGCAATTTTCATTTTTTGACTTTATGATTCTCGATTTATAAAAAGTCTTGTAAAAAAAGAGTCACATATAAGCTTGGTAGTATATTGAGTTATGCTTAGTACTTAAACTGAGTGATTCAATTTAGAACGGATAAAACATTTTGTTGTGACTGTGCTGGGAGAACAATACTTTGGCTCATTTTTCCCCCATAACATAAAGAAAGAAAGAGAGCTACAAATAAAGGGGCAAAAAACCCACAAAAAGCGGCTCTTAAAAAGACCCCCTAAAAACCCATTTTTTGTTTTCTCTATAACAATTTCGAAAAATTTTGATTTTTTCTTTATAATAATGATGCATGGGTTATTTTTTCTTAAAGCTCCTAGGAATTTTTTGTTAAGAAAAGGGGCTTTTTTTAAATATGCCCCTTTTTTGCCATGCCCACGAATTTCGTAGCATTTAGTTAAAAAACATAAAAACTTGTTAAAAAAAGCCCATTCGGTTAGTTTCCCAGCCCTGCTTATAATAGACCTATACTTTTTTTTCTGTAGTTATAAATAGTGAAATTAAAATAGTGATATTTTTTCATTGTGTAATATATAACATACATTATAATAACCTAAAATTTTAAAACATTATAATCGTAATATAATCTTTTTCATTAAATTTTTATATAATATTTGTTGTGTATAATTTTTTTTTAATTTTGAATTAGATGCTCACATTGTAGCGTTTGTGACGCCTGTATAGAAAGGTTCGATCATCATTGTCCGTGGTTACACAATTGTGTAGGGAAAGGAAATTACAAGTAGCTTATTTTTATTTTAATTAATGTTATGAATAGCATATATGTTTTTTATCTTAATAATATGATGTTGCAGAGGCCTACTATTAAGAAAATAATGTTTAATAAGTCCAAAAGATATTTATTTACGTTATATTAGTTGTCTATAGCCACTAGGAGAATAAATCTAGAAAAATTTATTAATTTTTTAAATACCACGAACAGATTAGGAGACAATGAGGAGTATTAGTTTAGACGCGATACATGCAAAATTAATATTTTCATTAAATTTAATCAATTTATAGTATATTTTGACTAATTAATAAACCATCATAATTATTATTAAAAATGTCTTTAAAATCATATAATTATGATATTTTATTGTATACCAGTTTTAGTAATCTGGGCTAAAAATCGCCTTTCAAGTCAATATATAAGGCTAAATAAGTTATTAATTAAAATTATTTTTAATTAAAAATAATTGTAGAAAAAAATGTAAAAAATTAATTATCATGCATTCTTTTTTTTAAATTATCACTAGTCTTAGTCAAAATTGAGCATTTTGCTCAAAATGTATGAATTTTTCGTTTTGTTGAGAAATAATTTTGCTGAAATTTATAAAAAATTATACAAAGAGTTGTAGAAATTTAAATTAAAATAATTGTAAACATATTTAATTTTTTAAAGGAGGATGTACCTTTAGTAAACAAAAATTAAACATAATTAGGAAAAAAAAATTGTAAGTCTAGCTTGTTTTGTATACTGTCTAAAGTTTTTATTAGATTTGATATACCTAAACAGTTTTGTATTTTAATTATTCATGTCGATATGTGTTTTTTATTTATTTTAAACTCGTTTTTTATTTGATTTATGAAATTTCATTCACAGATTCTTTTTTATCTTTCTCGTCCTTCTGACCGTACACACGTTGACGGTCCTTGTATTTAGCTTATCTTACGCATTTCTCAACTTCAGGACACTCATGAATCCGCCTGGAATTATAACTATCAGCCTTTGCACTCTCGCGTTCGTCCTTCTTCTCCCAGTCACGGGTCTTTGTGGATTCCATACTATACTTGTTGTAAAGGGGCGGACCACTAACGAGCACGTTACGGGGAAATTTAAGGTTTGATTAAATTTTCTATACGCCGTTTGAGAAATTTATAACAAACAAACTAAAAAATGTTTTATTTATTATCTCATAAAATTACAAAGAAAAGGTATAACCTTACTTTGTTATATTTTAATATTTTTTTTTAAAACATAACACACACATTACTTGTACATGTATAATTTTGGGCCCAAACTTTCATTTAATACAACTATAAATAATTATTGTGCCGTTACTAGTTTAAAAGGTAAATTTTGAAAAATAATGTTTTTTATAATGTCCCCTAACATTGGCATTTTTCTTATGTCTTTAATTTTTTTTTCAAATTTTAAGCAAAGTGTTTTTGTTTTGTTAACACAGGTCAACAAATATCAATGGCGCAACCGTGAATTTTATGAAAACACAAAAGACTTCATCCCCATGATGGCCTTATCTCATATTTATTTCGTTTTTGTTTAGTTTCTTCCGGCCTTTGCTCCTTACATCCGTCCATATTGAAAAAAATGGTTTTTTTGATAAAAATGACAGATCGAAAATACCCTAAAAAGAAAAAATTTAAGAATCATTTTTTTTATAAAAATTTCTTGTAACTTATATTCTTAAATAGATATAAATTTTTTATTATATCACTCTCATATATCAGCTAGATAATACGAAATTCGCTCTAAACTTAAGACACAATAAACTATCGGTTTTTAAGAGAAGTTTTATTTTAAGTTTGAATCTAACAGTTTATCTGTTGTTAATACTTAAAAAAATTTAAAATTTATTTTTTTAATCTTTTTTTGTTATTTTGGCATTTTAAAATATTCAATGTTTATAGCTGACTAACTAATTTTAATTAAAAAAACGGTAAACGGATTTTAAAATCCCTAAGCTGGTAGGTTTATCTGCAGTTGGCTCATGAATTTCAAAAATTTGTTGACCTGTGTATTTACAAATTATGTTTTAGCAAAATTCTACACATACTCTTGGAAATAGATAACTTTGACAAATGTGATACAAAAATGACTAGTTTTGTTGAAATAAATTAATAGCCTAATTTTTATTTGGTTATATTTCGAAAATCAAGTACTTTTTATTTGGCATTTTTTATATATAATAATTAACAACTTATTTTGACCTCTATTTCTAGAGGGTTGATAACCCCTACGACGTGGGCTGGTTCCGTAACTGCATCCATATCTTAGCAACCAGCGATTCATTCATTAAAATGCGCTGTTTCCCCTATTCTTCCTATCTCAAACGATGGGACAACAATTTTATCCGATGCCAACAAAAAAAGTTTTCGAGATTACCGCCCGGCGCTCTTTCCAATTATATGAAACTTCGGAAACCAAATACTAAGGGGAGTTTTTTCACGACCAATCCTAAGGATAAGAAACGGTATGTGTTTGTTTTATGTTTATAAGCATGCATTTTTGATGTTACAATAAATGAAATTCTATCAATATTACCATTAATTATTGCTAACACTTTTTGTACTATATATTACCGCCCTGTCTTCTTACTTTATGAGTGATAATATTCAAACGCCACATAAAATTTTTTTCTTTGTCAAAAAACACAACACATTATTAGGTTTAAATTTTTAATAGACTCAGAGTCTCAATTTATGTTTAAAACATTTTAGAATTTATTTTTAATACAAAATTTTATGTCTAATGTCGAAACTAATAATATACATTGAACATAATTAAATTTGTATTTAATATACATAAATTTCCTTTTTTCATATTACTTTCTTAAAACTAATGTATATTATTCAGGTACTACGTACGGTACACGAAAAACCCTGACAAGCGTCAAAACTTGATTATGGACAAGGTCAGGGGTTACATATATCGCCCTGATCTGTCTTACGATCAGTACAGTCTTGAACTGGTGCCACCCCCTCCTCCGCCCGTCGCGCCTCTCACCAATTCTTCCGAGTTTCAGGTCCCTAATGGGAGAGGAGTCCTCCTAACTAGTCGCCCCAAACCCACCAATAATTCGATATTGGTGCAACAAAATTCTCAAAACGTCGCTCGTAATCACCAAGCGCCACACCATGTCCAAATGCAGCACACACAACCTTTCCTATCGCAAAAAGGACCAAGACCGTACCAGCATCTCGAAAATATTGATGAGCAAACAGCTGTTCATGGATCTCCAAATATAGTTCTTTGCAATGTTCCACGAGGAAATAAGGCTGATGATGCACCGCGGAAAAGTATCGGTGGCAATAGCATATTCCGAAGACATCCTAGCAACGTGAGTTTACTCGAAGGTAAACCCCGTGATTCAATAACACCAATCGATGGTGAAATTATCATGCCGGTCACTGATTCAAATCTACCCCAATTCCCACAAAGCTCCAAAAGTAGCATTTATAATAACCGCGATGCCTTGGCGAGCACTTCGCTTCTCCAAGATACCAATCTAGATTTGGATTTAAAAACTATACAAGTCTAAGTTTTATGTTGATTTCACGTTTTTTTTTTTGCATTTTATTCCTTCTAAAAAAATTGCAAAACTAATGTTTTATACTCAATTGCACAGGCGTCGCGTCATATATTTAGGTCTAATTTTCGAATCTTGTCGCTTAAAATATTTCATAATTCTCACATGCACCCAATCAAAACAAGGAAAATATTTGTTTTTAACATTATGAATTTCTAGAAAAATATAGATTTATATTTTCCTTCATTATACCTTAAAATTTAAACTCTATGATTTTTTTTTTTATTATAAAAACAAATTATTTGGAGCTCTATGCCCATCTACCATAGCATCTAAAACAATTACCAAAAAATCATTTTATTTGATTTGACGTTTTTTATGATCGAATATTAATAATTCTTTGCATACATTTTTTTTAATTATTATGATGATTTATTCTCACTTTCTTCCTAAAGTGTATGTTTGTTTAAAGATAACTATATGAATCACACTTTTTAATGCATCTGGCTTTTGCTTGCTTACGCTTGTTAAAACCAATCAATGTTTTACCATAATTTAAAAAAAGCTTTGAATTAAATTTTTTCATTACGGACATAAGAGGACAGTTAATTTTACAATTAAAAAATATGATGTGTTTATTAATTTTCAAAAATGCATAAAAATTACGTTTTTTCAAGGTTTAATTTACCCTTTTTCCCATAATAATGCCAAATTTTTTTCCATTTTATCAAAGGCCGGAATAAATAACTATTTTTTTTAGAAATGATTTTTGATCTGCATTTTTTGATTTCTAATATTTTTATTTGTTATTGATTTTTATTTGTAAAATATCTAGTTTAGTTGCGCCTAATTTTAAAATGAATATTATGGGTTTGACAAGTTTTTGTTTATTAAAAAAATTATATTTTTTAGACTTTTTAAAATAAATTAATTGTTAATTTAAAAATTTGGTTGTTTTAAATGAAAGTAACAAAAAAAGTTTTAATTTTCTAAATAAGGTATGTAAATAATATTATATACAATTGTGTCACTTGTCACAGACTATTATATTACATATTTGAAAGGGATATGGATGCTTAGAACAACGCATTACTCTATTCTATAGTATAATACATTTAATGAATAAAATTTTAAAATGGTTTTCATGATATTTTTAGGATGTCGAATTTCAAAATTTTTTATAAAATTTACAGAATTATTTACGATAAATATAGATGAATGTTTTTTGAATGCGATTTTGTAACTTTTTTTTTAATTTGTGTAATCCGTTTAGGCTATAATCCTATATAAACAATTGTATACATATTTTTATAAAAAAATTTTGGAAAAAATTTATGAAATTATTGTTTTAACCCTAGATTAGCACTGTGGGTACGGACTCTAGCACATTTTAAATTTTGAATATCTTAACAAATATTATAAATTTGTCAAGGACAACAAACTAGTAATTAAAGTCCTAAGTCTAATAAGAAAATTTATGAATTAGAAATTCTATTGGGGTACGGATGGACCATACACTGTCAATTTCGCTGTTGAAAATTATGATATTTCCTTAAGGTAAATTTAAGCTAAAAAAATTGCAACCTTATTATCTGCATTTTTTTAAATAGTTATACATATTAAGTATTTAATATGTTTCTGTTGTATAATGGCACAATCGTTTATTTTATGAGAACAAAAGAATTTATTAATGGCCTTATTTCATATGCATAATTCGCTTTTAGTTTCTTCCAGCCTTGGCTCCTTACATCCGTCGAAAAAATGGCCTTTTTTTGACCAAATTGACAGATCGAAAATACCTTAAAAAGAAAAAATTTAAGAATCTTTTTCCATTTAAAAATCTCTTGTAACTTTCATTTATCATATCAAATAATAAGAATTAAATTTTCTAATATATCATATTCTTACATCATTATTTAGATAATACGAAATATTTCGCGTCCAAACTTAAACATGACACGGTACACACAGTTTTTAATAAAAGTTTTATTTGAGATTTAAAATTAGTGTTTAGGTGTTGTAATTTTATAATCACGTATAAAATAAAAATTATATTGGGGTCCGTATGCACCCCTCAGTCTTGAATTCATCGTCGAAAACCATGATATAATGTAAAATTTAACTTAATTAATTGCAACCTTATATCATGGTCATTTTTTTAAATAGTTATACATACTGAGTATATATGTTGTTTTTATTGCATAATAATGATATGAATTCTTTTGGTCAATTCCACCTCAAATTGACAAAATTTTTCCCTTGTAATCCCAGTTTTGGCTGAAAATTGGTACACTGGTAGGGTCTTGGGTGCTGATAAAAACCTAATTTTTTTGACCAAAAGTGATTTACCAAGTTGAGCAAATATTTTTCAATTTTTTTGCAAAAAAAAAAATTGAGGACACTGTTATAGCTTGAAAGTAATGTTTATTGTATTAATATGTTCTTTATTTCAAATAACAATCACAATTTGCTTCTTCCAAGCACAACTTGCTTCTTCCAATCCAGCACAATTTGCTTCTTCCAAGCTTTCCCAACAAGACAACAAAGGATCCATCCCGTATCACCTCACGAGGAAAACGAACATATGCCACAAAGTTATCAAAAAATTTAAGTCTAGTTTAGACACAAATAGCTCAAAAAACTTACCTTTATATTTTCTGGAAAACTTATAAAATATGGCCCTTAATAATGTTAATAAATATATATTTTCAAAAGTTTGAGACCGGCATGACTTTTTAAATAATTTAAAAAATTTATTTTGCCCAAATTTTGGGACCTATTTATGTCCTTTGCATAAAATATGCTAAATGTGTCAAATTTAACAATATTCAAAAAGCAGTACATATGGGCAATTATGATAGACCATAATAGTTCAATTTGTTTTGTTATTACTATCATTAAACTTACAATGAAACCTCAAAACCGAAATACGTAAAGTTTTTGCCTGTTTTCAAAATCTATTTTCTGGTTCACCAGCCATCCTTTTTTAATATTTAACATTCGTTTTATGGATAAAATAATGTTATAACATATTATAGTCCTAGCTTTTTTCATTTGATTTTGACGCTTCTACAATATAAATACCAATATTTGCCAAAAAACAGCAAATTTTTAGGTGTCAAAAAACTAACGCAAATTGTATTCATCTGTGCAAGCTTATTTTTTTATTATTTTTTCATAATTAACTAATAATATTTAGAACCTATAAAATCAGTTAATGCCTGTTGTGTATACGTTATATATAGAAAATCTTAAAAAAACGAGATAGGAAAATTACAAAAAAAGAAGATTATAAAATCATTCCATTATATTAATTAAATTTCTAATTTGTAATATTTTATTAATAACATATTCTCGTGTAAAAATTCATTAGGAACACATTTAATCATAAAAAACTTTAGGTCAATGCCAAAATCCATAAAAACAATATATCCTCTTTAATAGGTCTAGAGCGACATGAAATTAAGATGTAAATAGAACTAAAATGGTTGGATTTTAAGCTTTATTAAGGTCGGTTAAATTTATAATGAATGCCTTGCTTGAAAATAGCCTTTCAAAACATATTTGGCATTTGTAATTCACCATTGAAGCTAATTTTGCCCGTTAGTCATTTATTTTTGTTTAATTCAGTGACTTGTTTTATGTATTTATAATATCATTTAATCATATCACTATGTTCATAAAATATTTGACTTTGTACGTTTATTTCAAATTTATTGATATGCATAAAAAAAGAACATCTGTTGAATCTCAAAATTCTAAATAGGCCAAAAATTTTATATTATACTTTTTATTATCAGATTTAACGTTTTAAGGCTGTTTAATTTAAAAACTACTGAACAAAGGGAAAAAAATTTCACAAATTTTTTTAACCTTATTATTTTTTCTAAAATCCTCCCAAAATTTTTTTATACATTTAACAATTTTTGAATTTTGCGGGTGTTAAATATTGAAAATTATGTAAATTATTTATAAAACTGTTTAAAAGGACTAATTAAAGTAAACAAATATAACCATACATATAAGTTTTTATTTTTTACACCTTAAAATTTAAAAAAACTTGGCCACTGTTTTTATTTCATAAAACCTATGGATACGTTAAAAATTGGTTGGAATATATGTTTTACAGCGATGTTTTATGTATAAAATGTATTTTTTAATTTCTAAATCAGTTTGGTGGTGTCCCAGAAAGTCGTTCGGTTTCAAAGACAAGAGTAATATAAAGAAAATTAACAATGTTTTTTTTTTTTTATTTATATATATTTTTTTTTTGTTTTTTTGAGGGAGTTGGGGGTAAAGGAGAGGATGCAAAGCTTTGATTTCGGTGTTAAGGTGTGCTCTCTCTTATGTTTGAGAAACGATTGGTTGATATTTGTGTTTGAGAATTATTATTGGGTTGGTGTTTAAGTAGATGATTTATTGTGGATTATTTGAGTGTTGATGTTACCAGTTAATAGTTCTTACCGATTAAGTTAATTGTGTGTTCCAATTTAATTTGTGCCGATGTAATTTAGAAATTGATGATCAATTCCTATAGAATAACGTAGGTGGTAGGGAGGGGGAAGGAAGGAGAACAATTGGATGACTAGAGTCGATATCCCTAAGCTGCCTAATGTAAAGTTTAACGCTATCCTTCAATGTTTATTCACCAAAGACTGCCAATATTACCGCCACATCGATCAGCAATGATCTAAGATGTAAGCCAAAGTGTTTTTAACGAGTTTTTATTTTACCTAGTTTGTTAGCGGGTTTGGCGGCACCAAATATTTTTGTATATTAAAGAATAATAAATTAATTGAGATATTTGATGTGATAATATAGAGAGTTTTTGTATAATATTTATTGACATTGAATTAGATTGAAGATCTAAAGATACATATCCTAGTGGCTAACTAGATGTTTAAATTTATAAATTCTTT
Organism: Acutogordius australiensis; assembly: GCA_030555515.1. Lineage (NCBI taxonomy): Eukaryota > Metazoa > Nematomorpha > Gordioida > Gordea > Gordiidae > Acutogordius > Acutogordius australiensis. The sequence continues at coordinate 43,825,004 of CM060242.1, forward strand.
TTTAAACAATTTAATTAAAATAATATTATAATTTATATTTATACATTTGGCAGCATATAAATATATATGTGTATTGCAACGTCATAGTTGGATGCTAAATTCTAAATATTATTTTACTCAATTAACTAATTATAAATATAATTTTTATTACTTTATTAACAAATTTTATATATGAAAAAACTATGACTCCGCCAAAGCAGTTCAAATACATAGGCTACGACAATTACAAAATTAAATATTTACAAATCCATGAAGATAAAACTCACTTTTCACGTGCCCTTAGACAAAAATCACAAAAATTGCTTAAAATGTATAATAGTTTTAATAAAATTCAAAAATTAAAATGTGTTGGGGTCCTTTTGGATTGTACAGTGCTTATTGCGGGTAAATAAAATTTCACAAAAATTTGTTTAAATTTCTTCTACAGTTGTTTTTCCGTTCTAATAGAACCAGGGTCGTATTTAAGGGTGGTCAAAAGGGGGCAATTGCCTCCCTTTAAATTTTTTTTAATTTATATGACTAGGTTGAATATATATATATCAAACATATAAAAGGAAGTAGAAATCAATAAAATTGCTGTTTTTAAAAATGTAACCTTCTAATTTTGCAAATAATATATTAACATTAGAATTAAATCTGTTATTGCTTTCCTCCAAAAAAATTCTTGCCCCTTATAAAGATTCTGCATACGCTCATGAATAGAACCTTTAGTGCTAATTGAGGATTTAATTATTTAACTACCTAAAACACTACTTAATTAATAATAATAATTTTTTTATTAATTATATTGCCTAAAATAAAAAGCATTACTTTGGGATACTTTATTTTTATATTTAAAAATTAGGTTTTATTAATAATAGATGAAAATTTTTTTAAAACATATGAAACTATAAAATATTAGAAAATTCTATCAACAAATTTTTTTACTCTAATTTCGGCGGGTCAAAAAGGCCTATTTAACACAACCATTAGCCAGTTTGCTAAATTTTAAATATACATTTTTGTAAAATAATTAATGATTGATTATTTTTGACAAATTTAGAAAAAATAAAATAAAAATATATTAAATGGCACCTCAATTACAACCAAGAAGTTATTAAATGTTTATAAATATCGTTTTAAATTTTCTCTAGCTCTGCCAACCAATGGCTTTTGCTCTATGTTTGTAGTCATTTAATATAACAATTACTATAGATATATTAATAACTATACAATTAAAAAAATACAGAATCATATTCAAGCTGATGTCATTAGCATTCGTAATATAGAGATATCCAAAAAAACACAGGTTTAAGATCAGCAGGCTAATTTACGCTTTTAACAGTGTTTTTATTATAACGATATAACAAGCATATAAAAATGGGAGCTCGACAAAGTAGCTCAAGGGGTCGTAACAGCGAAGAGTTTTTTCAATATATATCTGCCAATTCCTCACTTTTACCTCATACCTTAGATCGTGACAATAATAACATATCACCAAATATGAACAACTCAAGGCAGCGTACCAGAAGTCTATTCACAAGTCTTAACAGCTCAAACTTTGATGATATAAGCCTACCCCCATCCTCCAATAACTTGTCTCCTTCTTCTCCTAATTGTGCAAATACCTCCTCCACATCTGCCAACAATCCTGGCAATTCATCATCAGCCCTAAACGCCCTTATATCTCAAAGGCTTTTGGCACTGACACAATCTATGCATTCATCAATATTTTCTTATGAAGGTTAATTTTGACCTAAAATTTTAAATTTAAATTAGAGATTTTAGAGCCCTGGGTTTTAGCATTGTTAATTATTTGAATTAACATATTTCTATCATCTTATAAAAAAATTGTGAATATATTTCACTAATTAACAAAGTTTTTTTAAAGTTTGTTATAGAAAAATTTATAAATAAAATAATATTTTTATATCTTTTTATATTTTTGTTAAAAAACATTTTATTAAAAATGTTTAGAGTTTTGAAAATATTCTTTTATATAATTATTTGTTATTAAAAAACTTGGTTTTTATGAAAATCTGGCATAAAAAAATATATTAATAATGTTTAAATAACTGTATTAGAAAGTTTTATTTGCATGGATCACAGATCAACAATTTTGTGGGATTCATAAGCATACAGAGATTAAACCTGCCATCCTAGATTTTTAAGTCAGCTTTCTGGTTTTATTAATAAAACTTAGTAAGTCAGCTCTTAGCATTTCAAAAAAAAGTAAAAAAAAATAATAAAAACAAATCTTGAAAAATTATTTTTAATAATATTTTTTAACTGATAGTATTTGAGGCATATTTAGTTTGGGATGTTTAAATTATTGTATAATCTAAGTGTTAGTGTACTTCATAAATTTACTAATTTTACTTTTATTTTAGATAAAAAGTAAAATATAAAGTGATTTATATTTAAACCTTGAATTTTTTTTAGTATTTTATAGGTTGCCAAATCCATCAAAGAGGCCATTTAACTTTGATATTTGTACACCTGTTTTTCCATGTTATAAATTAATTAAATTTATATGTTTACATCTACATAAGCAAATTTTAGGAAGTTTATGTCAAATTCTATTAATCCCTACAAATGAGGGTTAGTTGCAATTAGTTATTTTATCATATTGAAAAAGTAATTTATTTAGGACCTTATTTTTATATTTCTTACGGTATAAAATAACCTGTAATGTAATTTTCTTTATTATTTTATTTTGTAAAAAACTCATGTTCAAACCAAATTACCAAATTATAGAAAATTATTAATCATTACAAAAAAAATTTGATATTAGAATTCAACTATAAATATGGCTGTAGCCTATGTTTAAAGTGCATTTTTTAAATTAATATTGAGGAAGGATTGAATTAAGCCCATGGAGTAAAAGTTTGAATTTTTGTAAATTAAAACCTTATTTGGAAATATTGTATGCATTTGAAATATCTCAAATAAAATTTATATAAAATAAGACGCACAATTACTAGAATTTATTATTGAAAATAGTTTTTTAAAAGTTTAAAAAAGACTTTTATCACATGGGAGCTTAAAATTTGCAGCAAATGCCTAATTGAATGTTTGCCTTTTTACTCTGTGTTACAAGTAAAAATGAGCATATATAACACATTTATTGTTTTATCAAAATATATGCTTATGGCAAAATTGAAAACATGTGATCAATGGTTAAATGAAATGATTTGGTTCATGCTTCAATGTTTGTTGACTCTAGGGCTAATCGATTAATGGATAATGGTATAAACTATATGTGAAAATTTAATAAACATTTTTTTGTTTTAAAACTTTCATTTACCGTTGTCATGCATTCGACCTATAGTTTTTGATGCAATCTGTTATTAAATCTTAAAACAAATTTTCTTAACTGCCCCCCCCCTCCCCCACAACCATTTAACTATATATTGCAAACTTTCCCCAGAATTATTTCGGCTCTCAACATTTTTGACCAAAATTGATTTTTAATTATAAATGGCAAGTTTTGATAACTAAAACATTCTTTTTATTATAATGCAACTTAGACCGTTCTTTAAAATTAAGGGTTACAATGTTTAATTCAAAAAATGTATCATATAAGGCGATATACTTTTTTTTGACTTGTTTAATTCTCAAAATATTTTACTCCGACATAAGGTTTGACTTCCCTAAATGCTTAATTTAATATCATTTTCATTTGAAACAAGACGATCCCTAAATAAGCCAGTTATATATAATACAGGTCGACAGATATCAATGTCAGAAAAAAAAGTTCAAAAAAATGAACCTCATTTTGTTTCTTCCGCCCTCGACTTTTTAGATCCGTCCTTATCAAAAAATTTTCTCTTACCAAATTAAACAACCTTGTGACCGCGCTGATACCCTAAAGAGAAAAATTTTAATAAGCTTTTTTTCATGCCCCTTATATTTTTTTTTGCCTCAAATGATAAGAAATTAATTTCTAAATATATTTAATCCTTACATCACCTTTTAGATTATACAATATATTTGGCTCCCCAACCTAAATGTGACCCAATGTATTATTGGCTTCTAATCAAAATATTGTTTAAAGTTTGAATTTTAAAGTTTAACCGTTTTAAATGAAAAAATATTTTTTTTTTAATATTTTATTTTTTTTTGACTTTTTTTTGTAAAATTTTAAATGTATAAAGCTAACATATTACGTTCGATTTATAAAAAATTGTAAACGGATATGAAAATCTCGAAGATGACAGGTGATATAGTTAGCTCATAACCCTAAAAAAAATTTGACTTGTAACAGCAATATGCGCCGTAATTATTGTATGTTTTGTATTCACATTTTTTTATTTAACCAACTTCATCCCAAATATGTATTTTTTCAAACTTTACAATTCGTTTAAGGGGACAAATCGGTTTTCATTTTTACACGTAGCGTGTTATTTTTTTTTATCATTTTAATTTTTTTGAATATTGAATGAGAATAAAACTTTCGTTAATGTAATTGATGTTGCTGTTGTTTATTGCCCATTCGTTGGAAGTTGGTAGCATGATTGAGCTTGAGGGCAGCTAGGGATGGATTGATCCAAAAATCTATAGGAGAGATAGGAGGCCCGCGGTTGGGACATATTAGCCAGTGTTGTATATCGTCAGATGCTGATTTGCAGTCGTAGCAAATATTATTTAAAGATGGGTCCACACATGCTCTGAAGTTTGCAAGTAGATGATAATGTCCAGACCGGAGTTGAGCCAGGTGGGAACGGATGTTTCAGGATAAGTGTCTAAAAGGGATACGGGAGGGGGTCGGCCGTTTAGAACTTCGTTGATATTTATTCTCCGCTCAAAAGTAGTGGCAAACCTCCCTTTCTCACACGCAGGAGGAGTTCTAATCAGTGCTTAGGAGGCTTTTTTTTGAAATAATAATATACATGTTTATATATTAGCTTCCGAAAGGCCTGCTTAGGCAACAATATGCGTAAAGTAAGAGCCTAAGTAGGTCGCTGGCGTGCGAACAAATCTTTATTTAACTCATGGGCCGACAGGGCTAAAAGGGGCTATGCCCTGACGGGTATGCCGTCTCTTTCAAGAGATGTAGGGCAAGGGGGGCATTGCTTTAGCAGGTGAATGATTCTGGCCTTCGACTTTTGCCAGAGTTGTAAAGCCATGCTATAATATTCCGGAGAGTGCGGCGTCATTTCGATGGATATTGTGGTATTGTGGCGGAGAGACGCGCTTAATCCTATTGACCCTAGGGGTTATGAACGTCGCCGCATAGCAATTTCAATGCTCCTCACCCAAAAAAAACTCATGGGCAGCTTTGCTCGGATTTCAAAGTCCTAACGAGTATAGCGCCCCCATTGGAGAGGTGTGAGGTAAACATCAAAACTCTTTTTTTTTCTGAATATTTATTTTGTTTTAGAGCCTTTTGTAGGATCAACTATCCTAATTGCTAAAGAAGGGAATGGGGGGGGGGGGGGGGTCTTATAGTGAAATTGTTGCCAAAAGCAGTCAAACGCCTACACGCACCTCTTTCCATTTCTTCAATTTGTATGACTACTCTCTGTTTGCATTTCTTTCTTTTTATTTTCTGACCAATTTACGTCTAAATTATTAATTACCTTTTCCAATGTCTTGTCTTTTATTAATGGAGTGTGGGAATGTTTATTATTGTCCGATCTCATGACCCATTGATATAAAGCAATGACGTTCATCTAATAACAATCAAAAAATACAAACAAGATTTTTAGTATTAATCATAGCTAAAGCTCATTTTTAAGCTTTATAAGAGAGGTTACGTTTTCGTGGCCATAAATTGTGTGTTTTTTTAAACATTTTTATTTTAGAGCCTCAAAAGGCAAAGTAAATTTATATTTTCGAGATAATTTAAAAAATTATTGAATATAATTTTGAAAATAATTACAGATTATTTTAAACATGGCCTTAAATATTATAAACTGCACATAGTTTAATTTTTTTTAGTAAATGGGGCCCTAAATTCTTATAGGCCATAAATTTTTGGTGTTGGCCTTACAATTCGGCGATTTAAATTGCTTTTTACCCTTTTTCACGATCTTTTGGCAACAAATTCGTTCTCTTTAGAAGCTTTACATCTTTTAATTGTAAAAAAGGAATTAAGCTGGTTTAGGCTTAAACGCGCTTTTGGGAGATTCTTAAATAATACTAGGGCTTAGGACTGAGATTTGTTTACACACCTGCTACCTAGGGTTTTAGCCCAAGCTCTCTCTTTTGGGCATTTCTTTTTGGGTCGTACCGCCTTAGCAGGCAACTTAATTGCTTTAAAACGGTTTCACCTCTGTGTATCATTTTCCCAAAAAGGCCGACTTTTTAGAGAATCGAATAGCCTTTTGATTTTATAGACAAATTAGTTTTAGAATTTTCTGGCGTTCATTCATCCGAATAAGAATAAACCCGTCTTTTTAACGGTTCTTTCTTGGAGTTCTCACAGCTTAATAGCACCTATAGGCCCCTTAAAACTAATTATTAATAACATTTTTTTTTGTCAAGCTTGGCCAAACTACCTTTTCGTCAATCTCATTTCATTCATATATAAGAGATTTTAATTCTTGCCGCTGGATCATTAATAGGGGTTCCTGAACTTTGGAGTTAGGTATTAATTAGATTTTAATTGCTCTCTGCTTCCTAACTTTATTTATGATGGAAAGGTGAATCTTTCGATAGAGGTTATCTGATTGCTTTCTAATTGTAGTCTAACCCATTTCGCAGGGAAAATTTTTCAGGTAACTAAATTCTGGACCTTGTTTCATTTATACCTTCAACTTGTAAATGGGCCTAACATCATTAATAATTTTTTTTACCTGAAAAATTTTCCCCGAATATTAGCTATAACGTAGCTAATTAAACGACATCATATCTCCGCCAATTTTACTAAAATAAGCACTCAATGGAAGGAAACAAAATATGGCCTACCTTACGGTTTAAAGCATAGGTAATGCTTAAGTTACGTTTAAAATAAATTTTTTTATATATTAAAAATTTATAAAAAAAATAGGCATTTTTTTAGAACGTCTCCGATAATGGGCGCGTTTCAATTGGTTTTTTTTAAAACTTTCATAATTATGTTCTAAAATTCATTTTAAAAAACTATTTTCATTGCTAAAAATTAAAATTGGCGAATTTTCGCTAATACACGTATGTCAATTCTACATTTTTTAATGAATAACTGAATGAAAGTCACAGCGCCTTTTTCACATAAATAATTTTTTAGGATATTTAAAAAATTATCATAATTTAATAAGAAAAATTTTAATATAAATTCTTTTTAAACGTCGCCTTAAATAAATTTATCGTAAAAAAATGTTTTGTTGGAGTAGGTGATCTTAAATCGAGGTTTCATTTCCAATTTTTCCGATCGAATGTTTTCCCATGCTAGTCAAACCGCTGAATTTATTTTTAATAAAGCTGAAAAAAAGCCTTTTTTCGGACATCATTTTTTTATTTTTTTTGAAATTTAGAAAACATAAAGTAGGGTTATAGTTTTAGTCAATAAAATATTTGTAAAAATTTAAGAATTGCTTATATTTGTATATATTAACAGTTAATTTTTTTATTCTGTCATAAAATTTTTGATAAAAAACAAAAATTTGAGCTTAGTTAAAAAATTGGTTTTCAGCTCTGAAAAACTAACCTTACCCGACATTTAATTTTAATTTTTTTAAGCAAAATTGTTGGAAATAAATAAGACAATCAGACGGGCATCCATACTTATTCATTCTGACCGCGGGAAGGAGTCTATTAACTCCGGAGCTACTGAATTTTTTTTTTGGAATTTGCTAGTAACATTAGCTTAGTGGAAAATTTAAATTTTTATTTTTGCAGTCCACACCCGTTTTACAAAATTTGTTTATAAATGAAATAGCAGCTAATCATGTTGTAATTACATGTATTAATCAATACAAAAAAAATTATATGGACTTCTCCTCGATTCCAGAGTTTTGACATTACTGACTAAATGGGTTAGGCAAAACATAAAAAAAACGTTTGTATCTTTTGAAATTAGGTGAGGGCCGTTATTACAATGTTAAACGCTGTTAAAGGTCATCGTGTCGTTTATTTTCATTTTTCCGAAAATTAATCACTTTATATAATTCATAGTCGTAAAGGCTTTTGAGGTTACCGTCTTAGCACTAATTAGTTCAACGCGTTGTTAATTTTTATGGAAGATTTTATCTCAAAAAAAATAAAATAAGCACGCATTAATTCTTTAGGAGGCATCTTGAGTTCCTTTAAATCAATTTTTTAAGAAACTATTTGACCAATTTTCCTGCTGTTAATAATTACAATTAAACATATCTAAAATGCTCTTTATCCGTTAGGAATACCATAAAAATTACTGATATTTTTTTAATTGAAAAACATTATTGATTGCCAATCTAAAACATCACAACAAGCTTATGCGCACAAAGCTTCAGTCCATTTTAGACCTAGGTTTTAAAAATGGATCTCTTCCCCTGCTACCCATTATTTTGTAATTTATTGAAACTGAAAATTTCCAATTATTCCGTCCTTGGTCAATAATATTTTTTTAATTTTTATCTATCTTGATTTTTCCAGTCCATCGATCATTTTTTAACTTATTCATGCATACAAAACACTGAGAAAAAATTGGAAACTTTAAGAAAAATGAAATTTTGACCAAAATTAATGGTTTTTCTGTACAAGAAAACTCTTTTTTGGATCTATTTTTATAACTTTTTAGTTTAAAAGTTTGACCTTTCAACGTAAAAATCAAAGTTTCCTCGAATTTATGGACACTACTCTGTCGTCAAAATTTTTAAAGCTTTATAAATGCAGGTAAAGGTTTATTCGAGATTTTAAAAATTAAAATTTTTGCACATGCTATATAAGTTTTAGGCAATGAAATTCATGAAATATAAGTGATTAAAAAATTTTGAAAAATTTAATTAAGAATATTTTGAAAAAAAAAAGAAATGAACTATAAACACGCCATAGAAAGAATGTCATTATGGATTTTAAATATTCATAAGACATAAGAAAAAATTTAATATTGGTTGGCGCGTTCATAATTTTATGGTTTTTGTAAAAATTTCATAAAAAAATTTGGTTTAATGCCTAAAAATTTTTTTGGTCATTTTAAATATAGATAGAGCTTTTGCTCAAGTTGTAAAATTAAAATACAATAGTTTATAGTGTTTCACCCGAATATCAAAGATTTTTAAATTACACAGGTCAACAGATAGATATATGAGCCAACTAAGATTCAACTTGCCTCCCATGATGGCTTTTTCTTATATATATGTAATTCGTTTTTTTAGGTATAACGGCTTCGGCTTCTCACATCCGTTCATATTAAAAAAATGGCCTTTTTTGACCAAATTAAATCGAGAATTGCCTAAAAATAAAAAATTTAAGAAGATTTTCATATAAAAATTCCTTGTAACATATATATATTTAAATTATCAAATAATGAGAAATAAATTTTTGAGTATGCCAAGCTCTTACATCAGCATTTAGATATTAATATATTTGAAGTTTGAATTTAACAGTTTAGCTGTTGTAAATATGCGAAAAAAATTTCAATTTGTTATTAGTTTTAAATTTTTTAGTTTTTTTTGCATTTTTTCTAAAATTTTCAATGTTTGTAGCTGAATAACTAAGTTTGAAAAAAACGATAAATGGATTTGTGAATCCCTAAGATGGCAGGTTTGATCTCCATAGTTAGCTCATAACTCTCAAAAATTAGTTGACCTGAGGAACGTAAAAGCTAGAAATATTTAAAATTTCATGCATTATTTTAGATAAAAAATATAAAAGTGGATTTATATTAAAAATCATAAAATTATTTCTTTTAGGGTATTTTTAATGTCACATTTTCCAATTTGGTTAAAAAAAAGCCCATTTTTTGATATGGACGGAATTAAGGAGCTAAAGGCGTAGATAACAAAGAAAAACGGAATATATGAGATAAGGCTATAACTATAAGGATGTATATTTATTTATATTAACTTTTTTCTCTGCCATTGATATTTGCCGACCTGTGTTATCAAAACTATATAAAGTTTTTTTTGAAAACTTGAATAAACTTTAAACGCGCTTCAAGTTAGATTTAGCTACCCGGCTTTTTTTAAACAACATATATAATAATTAACAAAAAATGGCCATTTTTTTTAGATTTTTTTAAACTTACATTTTATATGAATAAAGGTATTTTTAAACTTTTATATTTTATATACAATAAAAAGGGAAAACTTAAAAAGTAATGGAAATTTATAGCTTCCTTTTTTTAACTTTTCATTTAATGTCCACATGTCTCACACTTGTCAACCTACATAACTTATCAGACAATGTTTTTCCATTCATTTTTTAGGGAGCGTTCGAACTTCATTCAGTTTTTCAAAAAAAAATATGGACCATTGAACGCATTTTAACAAAAAACCCGTCAATCCTTATTGTTGGCATTCAAAATAATATTACTGAAACAAAAATTTTGTAAAAGTTCCCTATATTTTTTTATTAATTTTGAAACATTAAAAAACTAGTTTAACCCAAAAATGGATTTTTCACAGCTTTGATCTAAACGCAGCCTGAAATGGAACATATCCAACTTATATATTTTTTTAACCTATAACTTTTGTGTTATTTTGGAAAAATTTAGATATAAAATGTCCAGTTTGTACGCAAAAACTCCCATCTGACGACATCGAATACCATTTATTACTATGCCTTACCAAACCGCGTATACACTATAACGGTATAAAATAAATATTTTTCATATGTAAAATTATTTTATGTTGTTTGGATCAATTTGATACATTTACTTATTCACATTTAATTCTTAATTATACGCAAAAAAATTTATATATTTGAGTAATTTTTTTTATACAATTTTACTAATGTAAAAGAAAAAAGGTTATTTGTAACCAAAAAATTGAAATTATAAAATGCCGATATGATTTTGTACTTTTGATCTTATAAGGATATATTGAAATTTCACAGGAATCTTGTAATTTTTTATTTTAAGTAAAATATATTTGAAACTATGTATTAAATTTATTGTTTTTACATAATAATTTTAAATGAATTAAAAATTAATATTATATATATATATATTAATAAAAAAATTTCATATTTAAATGCACTTTATATAGATTCTGTTGAGTTTATAACGTTTACTAAATCCTATTTTTTATATAATTTATTTTTACAACATATTATTCATATATATATTTTTAATATTTTAGAAGAAAAATTGACGGAAGACAAGGGTGAATGCGCCATCTGTCTTGACGATATGAATAGAGAACAAACTATAGCACGGTTACCATGCCTCTGCATTTACCACAAAGGGTTTGATTTTTTTAATTTTTAATAATATTTGAATCAGAGTGAGATATTTAGGCGTTTGAAATTAAAATCAAGAGTTTTTAATTTAATGTTTTAATGTAAAAACACTAAGACTTAAGTTTCTAATCATTTACTAATGTATAAAAATATTTTTTTTTCATTTTATTAGCTCAATACGTTAAAAAAAGTGATTCAATGCCCGATTATGGTGTTATGCCAATAAAATCATATTTTTCAAATATTTTATGAACAATTAATGACAAAAAACACCCATTTTCGCAAAATATATTTTTTAAAAAATATCAAATTTGTATTAAAAACACGGCATAAAAAACTCATATACATCTCTCATAAAACTTTACCGTGGAAATGCATTTTTTATTATGTTGTTTTATTCCTTTGTTTCTAATTTTGCTCATATTATTTTATTTTTTTATTCCTTTATGTGATTTTTTGTTTCTAATTGCTAATTAATTAATAATTTATTTACATCTCATTTTTTTAAGAAATGGTTTTGCGTAAATAATATTTATACCTCTAAAATTGTTATATATATTATTGTCTTTTTTGCATATATAGATGTATCGATAAATGGTTCCTACGGAGTCGATCATGCCCAGAGCATCCAGTAGATTGATTTGCTATATGGGCTTAATTTTTGCATGTGGTAGTGAACTAATCTTTTTGGTGTAATTAAGTTGAAAATCAAAAGATTTTACATCTCACCACCTCAAATGGCAATACATTTTTACAAATTGTAATTAAAATTTAGATCATGTTTATTACCTATATCACATTTTGCTCACACTTTTTTTTGATACATATATATTAATAATTTTTCCTGAAATTTCTATCTATATGTATGTATTATCAACTATAAACCATTTCTATTTCTTTTATGATCACCTGTATCAATTGTAAAGAATCACTTATACGTCCTGTTATTTATTTTAAAATAATTTTTTAGGATTAAAACTGATAATAAAGCATGGCCTCATACACATTTTTCTGACACAAAAATTCAATTTACTTTGTAAAAAAAAATTTTTTAAATATAAAACATAACAATTTTTCGTTTGATCTAAATAAATTGTTATCTGACCGGACCAAAACTTTTGTGTGTTTTTGGTCTTCTTTTTTCGTTTTTTTGAATGGTCAATTTTTACCTAGATGGGTTTAAAAGTACCAAAAACCTCAATATGTCCTTTTGCTTTTGCCTTTAAAATAAAAAAATAATAAAAAAATATCTTTTTATTGAAAACTCTTTTTGTTTTACTTTTTAGAATTTCTTTTTCTTTCTTTTTAAATTTTGTTTTAAAAAACTCAAAATTCAAAAAAATACGCTCTGAAAGTCTGTGTTAAAATTTTATATATTAAAAAAGGGGCTACTAAATTTTAAAGATTGTAGTGCGTGTGTACTAATACTGGCATTATCTGCCAACCCTTACTTACTTAATATCTGATGTAGTGTAGTAAGATATGTTAAATATAAGCAAAAAGATTGTTGGTAGTATTTTTTTATGTGTTATATTTATTATCTTCTATCATTTATGAAAAATATAATATTATTTGGTTAAATCGATTTATTTATTACATATCTCAAATGTTATTTGTATTTCTGAATGATTTTTTAATTTTTTATGATTTTGAAACAAGATTAGAGTGTATTTTTTGGAAATTTGAGTTTTTAAAATCAAATATTTAAAAAGTAAATGAGATAAGTAAATTCTAAAAAATTTATATAACAATATAAGAGTTTTTCAATAATAAAATATATTTTTCTATTATTTTTTTTTATTTTAAAGGCACGAAAAGTGCCTCTAAATATAGGACATAATGAGGTTTTTGGTACTTTTAAACCCATCTAGGTAAAAAATTAGACCTATTCAAAAAAAACGGAAAAAATATTCGGAATGTGCTCAAAAAACTCTTTCAAAATATATATGTTTAAAATTGGTCGCCATTTTTTGTCGACCTGTGTAATTGAATTAACGCCAAACATATTTTATATAATCTTATATCTCTGTTATTGATATAATTTGTCCCGTTTTATCCTTATCAAGTCCAAACACCAGGCGAATTTATGCACTTTTTTGCCAAATAATCATAAATAAGCACTAATTTTTTTCTTATACTTTTTAAATTAAAATTTAAAACTAATATTAGGTCCTTTTTATGAGTTAGTCAGACATTATCTCGGCTGTGATAACATTTCATTAATCTGCCCTTTTCAGTATCAGATATTTTTTGGTTTTAGGGACACCCAAAACATATTAAAAAAATTTTTTTTTCCGACATTTTTTTAATTTTTTCAATTTTTTTATAAAATTAAATTAATACATTGTAACCAGAATATTAAATTATATAATTCTACATCAATCATTTTATATAAATATGAAACAACCTTGGCCATAAAAACACATTTAATTAAAATTTTATTTTTTTAAAAAAAAAAAACAAAAGTTTATTTTTATATGTTGCCCAAGTAATTTTATAAATATTTTAGACATACAAATTTTTACTATGATTTTGAAAGCGGTGTAAATTTTAATTAGCATTTTGACTATGTTATAACAAGATACACTAGTTTTAACGACCGTCTAGATAACTGTAACTATTGAATTTTCATACCACAAGCGTCTTGTCTCTCTAACATCTATTTCTCATTTAAATACATCTTTTTTATATGATGGTAAAGATTAAAAAAAAGGTGTGCGATAACGCTCTGAAGCCAATTTTGCAAAAATTCAAAATGTTAAGTACATATTGCATTTTTGCAAAGGTCTAATCAAATATACTGAGATGTTATAATCAAACTTTTAATGCCACAAACGAAAATTTCAAGGGTATTTTGTATATATCACGTTTATTAAAATAATAGATACAAATCATCTCCTTGAATACCACATAACATGAAAACATAAATTTAAATATATATTTTGTTTTAATTTTGAACATCTCAACATTTGATTTTGTTAATCGTATCGTAAGTTTGTTTGCAGATAAATACATCTTTTTACTGTTCCTTATCTCTTGTATATATAGATATATTATAAATAAATATAAACATTTTAATATTGGAAAAATGTTATATAACTTGGGTTAACACATTTGTTTTCAATCAAAATTACTAACTGCTAATTTTTCACGGAATTATGAAGAATTATGTGTTTAATTTAAACTTAAAAAAATATTTTTTCTTATTTTATATGTTTAAATCTTATGCTTAAATATGACAGCATTCTCATTAGGATACATCTTTAAATTTAGAATCATTTAATGTAAAAATTTAGGTCTTTTTTTGCAGTTTAAATAAGAAATATATTTGGAGCGTACAGGCTATGGACTTGCAATATATATGAAAATTTTGCCCTGCCTTAATACATATTGCCGGAATTGCAATGAATTAAAGAAAGGACTTTTAATTACTTAACAAATTTTGTTTTTGCGTCTATAAACAGAATTGTTAAATATAAAGTCCAGTCAAGATGTTAAATATATAAAATGTGTTGGGATCCCTTTAGACTTCACCATACCTATCTCACAGGATAATAATTAGTATATTTGGCTTCATTTATATGATTAAATTTTGACTTTAGTGTAAGTAATCTCATAATAATTGGCAAATTAAGATTGTAAATATTTTTTTGATGCTAATGGATAAAAGAAAATTTCATAATTTGTTTTCGCAACCCAAATGTTTTAGTATCGTACTGAATGTCGCATTCTTTAACAGGTAGATGCTACGGGCGTTTTCACTGACATTTTTAAAAAATATAGTGCTGTGCTCGTTTTGCATTGAAGTATACATCTAAACTAACGAATTCAAATAAAACAACATAAATACAGCCCTTATTACAAGGATAATTAAATGTTTTTATATAGTTTTTTATTTGCCTAGGTATAGGGACATTCGATACAACAATCTGTGGGGAAAATACCGTAATTATAATATATATTGGTTAACAGGTGCATCCATATATAGCCAAATCTAGTAGTTAGTTCTTTAAATGTACAAAATTTATTAAACAAGGTTTTCCTTAGTTTCTATTTGTGGGCAAAGTTTGTTTTTAATATTGCGATTTTCACAAGCCAGCAACTTGAGGTACATTTTACTTTATCAAAAAACGAATTTAGGGGTCTCAAACATGTACTATAAATCTAAAATACAGGTTATATTTATATCTAACACAGCACAAATTTTTGAGAGTTATGAGCTAACTACGGATCAAACCTGCCATCTTAGGAAATTTCCAATCCGTTTACCGATTTTTTAATCATAATTAGTTCAGCTATAAATATAAAAAATTTTAGAATGCCAAAAAACAAAAAAAAGGTTCAAAAACAAAAGCTAATTGGTTTTTTCTACGTATTTACAACAGCTAAATTTAAATTCAAATTTAAAACTTTTGTAAAAAACCGATAATATATAGTGTCGCTTTTGGCTTGCGGGAAATATTTTGCATTATTTAAATGCTAATGTTAGAATTTGATCAAGCACTATTTTTCATTATGTGATGAGATAAATATATACAAGGGATTTTCATATGAAAAAAAAGTTTTTTCTAGTTTCCTTAGGGTATTCTTGGTCAATTTGATCAAAAAAGGCCATATTCGCGATGGAGAATGTAAGGAGTGCCGACAAAAAGAGAAAAACGAAATATGGCCGTCCTAAGGATAATTTTTTTTATGTTTTTCATAAAATTCACGATTGTGACATAAAAATTTGTTGCCTGTGAAATTTTCTATTTTGAATTTTTTGAGAAACTAATATTGACATTAGAATACATATATAGTAACGTGGCACTGCCAATTACCGCCTTTAATACATTTTAAACAATCTACCCAAATTTTTGAGTTATAAATTTTTAGATGGATTGATACAAAGGACAAAATAACCATAAAAAATATGTTTTATTTATTAACAGGTGCGCATTTTAACTTACTGGGTGCCAAAAAATACAAAAAAAGATTAGGGTTTTGTTTTTTTATATGTGCAAAACCTGTTAAGCCATGATGGCAACAGGATCCATCTTCGTTAGTATTATCCTATTTTATTGGCCAAATTTGCTTTAAATTTTGGGCATAGCTTTCACGCGGGTTAGGTGAAGGTGCATTTTAGCTTATTAAAAACCGCACATGCAAAGCGATAATTATTATGTTTAACCAAATGTGTGTCATATTTGTTATAAATGTTATTATGTAAATAAATATGACTAGCTACATTTTTAATGTGTATATGTACAAACGTACTATATTATGGCAGTTGCAATGTAATATAATAACACCTGCCGGGCTTTTTTTATATGCCCTAGCCTTTTTTTGAAAAATATGTGCGTATAAAAAGAGTTCAAAAGGCAATGGCGCAATATAAATCCAATTTTGAGTGCTCGATCAGCAGTGTGCAGCAAAAATGGGCATAATGTGCGAATATTGCGCCTAAGGGCTCCGAGGGGCGCGTTTCAAGTTTGTTATTTTAAAAAATTTTATATTTGATAAAAAAAATTTGTTTAATTTATAAAAATATCTATTTCAATTTTTTCAAAAATGAATGAATTTTGTACACATCCTAATTATGATGCCATATTTGATAACTGCATGAAAATAGAAACTTGTTACAATTATGAATAATGTCTTTTATTACGAAGTCTTATCATATAGACCCCACATTTTCTATTTCAATGTTAAACCATGTTACTCCCTTAATGTAAATTTAAACTAAAAAATAGCAATTTATTTTCTAGGTAGTCTACGTATTAATTATATAAATTGTAATGTATAAAAATGATGAGAAATATGTTATTCTTTAAAATATTGTTTTGATTATATAGCAAATTTTTCAATTCATAATATTTTTTTATAATGAGGCTTTCATAGAGTGTTTACCCGACCTAAAAACACGAATTAATCAATAACATTATTTAATTTATTGGCATAAATTATTTAATGTAATATAGATAAAATTTCAATTTTTTAATTTTTTTGTGTATAATTTTCAACGTTTATTAATTTATTAGTTTATTATTTAAAAGGCTTGTATTTCTCCCTAATTTAAAAGTTTGAAAATGTTTTACCATAATAATAAAATATACAGTTGATTCATTTCAAACTTTTAAAGTTAAATAGGTTTTTTTTAGGCCCTACCGGCAATTTTTTAAAATTTGCAAAGCTAGCGTTTGCGGTTAAATTAAGACTTTTTCTAAAAATACATTTGTGTTTTAGTGGTTAGACAGTGATTCAATTCAAAAAAATTGCAACTATAATTTATGAACTTTTGGATAAACGTAACAAAAAGTTGTTACAACTTCATTATCATTCAAAATAAGTTCACAACAATGTTTAACTCGCAAATGGTAGGGTGAACAATTTGCAATGTAAATGGGTTCATACGGACCCCAATTTCAAACCTTTAATACTTAAACGTATGAGTGAACATAATTATTATATACCATGTGTTCTTTTGTTTATCCGATAAACTCAACTATAAATTAGCCAATAACTTGTGTGGTACTGCCTAGGGTTAGGCAACTTCTAATACTCAACCATCCTTAATACACCTAGCATAATCCTCGCCTTTATAGTTGGCGTCAAAAGTGCGTGCGATCATTGAATCCCAAGAAAGTGAATTCCACAATATTTTACATCAACAAGAAAATTATTTGTTTAACAAAGAAAAAGTTATTGGTGAAATTGTGAATAGGAACAAATATAGCAACCAATATAGGTATATATTTTAAATAAAAAGAATGAATGGGAAAATGCCAAGTTGCAATATATATATGTGGAATTGTTAGACTTAGAGCAAATTATATGAGTTTTATTTTTTTTATACATAATAAAAAAAGTCAAAAAAATTTGGCCTAAAATATAATTTAAAGACATTTGAAAAAAATGTGCTTGGGTTCATGTAAACCCCACAAGGCTTTGGGGGTTGAATAATAAAAAAATTAATATTTTCAGAAAAAAACCAAAGAATTTTTAAACGCCTCTTAATTTAGAATTTTTGACATTAAATTTAAATTCCACAAAATTATTATATAACTTAAAAAAAAATTTAGCTAATGTTTTGGAAAATAGTTACCAAATAAAAACAATTTGCCTTGTCATCTTAAATTAGCCTAATATAATCATAAATTTAACTATGCACTGGTTTAACGTTGTTTTTGTTATGCTAATTTACCTAACTCTAACCCTAGCAAATTTACTAAGCTATTTATACTATAACAAATTATTCTTACCTTACTCTTACTCAAAATATATTTATAACTTAAAACAAACTTTACCTTATAGTTCTTATTATCTGTATTATCTCAGCCAAGTATTCCATCCCTAATTAATCTTTTTTCTAACCTACTAAAACTATATTACATGTGTTCTGCAATATTTTTAGATTAATTTGCACAAAAAGGTGGAGGGTTTAAAGCAGCCTTTTTTTGAGCACATGTGTTTACTACCATTGATTCGGTCCCTTATGCAGAGTTATAAAGGTATTTTAAAATGTTATTATTTGCCTCGAAATGTAAGGTATAATAATTATCATATCGCATTAATGTAATTTTATCTAACGTTTTAGCCCAGACTATTTAACTTATTTTTATTAAAAATTGAAAAAATTTAGGTTGTGTTGTTTTTATATTTGGGAATATTAATACGGTGAAGGCTCAAAAGAGTGTTTAGAAACACCTTTTCTGTAGCAGAACCTTTAGTTTTTGGTTGTTGGTGCTAAAATTTATATGCTTAGCTAATTTGTTTTTAATTTATATTGGGTGCATTTTTTAAATACAATACATAATTTATAATACAAAAAACAAAAGCAAGGGAATTTCCTATTTCAACACAGAATTTTTTTTTAAAAACTATAAAGAAAAATGGTAACAATGGGATTTTGTCAAGTTTTTATACTTGATAGATACCTCAGATTAAATATACATTTAGATACCATATAGGGTGTGTTTATGAATTTAATTAGTAGTTTTTGTCATGTAATTTTTGACCTTGCACAACAAATGTGATTTTTTACTTTTTTTTTAGCATGTAATTTAATGAATTTTAGTTAACCAAATATAAAATAATTGAGACATTACTTAATTATAGTTAAATTCTTAAACTAAAAATTTTGTTTGTTTGAATTTTTTATTAAAAGTTATATATTTAAAAGAAATAGTGCTTGAAACTCTTGATTTGATATACATAAATTGCTTAGATGTTTCATACAATTTTTTGGAAGGATTTCCAACTTTATTTTTTTTGTTAAATGATCTATGTTTTAAAATTAAACATTCATGCTTTTTAAAGAAAACATTTGCAATTACATTAAATAACTATTTGCACAACTTTTTTTGTTGGCACATGCAGACTAAAATGAATCTTATACATTCCCCCATCTAAAGCTTAGATTGGCTTGGGTGTTGATTTTTTTTAATGAAGCATTTTTGTTTATTGATATTGCTTATAACTTGTATTTTACTTCATTTTTGGGTACACAAAGTCAATGAGCTTTTAATTAAACATAGGCATATATGTTTGTTTATTAAGGTAAATTAAATATTATTTACTTAACCTACCTCTTGTTATACTAAACACAAACAATACTAAGCTTGTTTAATTTGTACATATTGTCCTAGGATAACTACAATAGCCCCAAGCAGCATAATGCCATAGGATTCCCTGATATATAGTAGATGCTGTTAGCTTATTATTTCCTTTGTGTTACCTGGTTTCAAATATCGTCTGTTTATGCAGACGATCTTTATGCAGAGAAATATCAGAACAAATTTTTAAATAAGGACAAATTGTGCTTCCAAAAAATTATTTGTAACATCACAAACACTGGTGTTTTGGATTTTAACCCATATTCATATAATACCAAACATTTTGAATCCATTGGTCACCAAAAATTAAACTCACCAAATACAAAAAACAAGTTAAAGGATACTCAAAAAATATTTTCAGGTTTGTATGATAATAAATTATATAATTTGGCATGTTATTACTATTATTTACCTATATTACAAATTTTATTTGCTATTATTTAATGTATAATAAGAATACTAATTTGTTTGGTTAAATTATATGTGTAAATTTAGATTACCTTTTAACATTCAATGCTTATCATGACACGGCAAACAGGCAAAAAATCTTTAATGAAGTATTCATAAAATGCCTTGACCCCCTAATTAACTGGAAAATTAAACCCCGTGACAAGTCCAATCCGTTCCACAATCAATATCCAACAGATTTTGATACAGTATATTTATATTTTTTGTTTTGAAACGGTTGTGTTAGAAAACATTTAAAGGAAAATTTTTTAAATTTCAACATTATACAGGACCGGCTAAAAATATTTTTTTTTTCATTGTTAGCTTTTTGCCATTGAGGCAGTAAGCTCTTTCAATTTAAGTCTCCATTTGTTTATATCTCTACACTTATTTCTATTTAGATTGTGACATCTCATGCTAGCGTCTACTCTTTGAGACCAGGTGAGTTTAGGTCTGCCCCTTTTATTCTTGCCTTGCACTTCAATTGCATTTACCAGATTGCTTAGATACCCGTCTTTTTGCCTCATAACGTGTCCAAACCATCGGAGTCTGTTGATTTCGACTTTATTTTGTATGGGTGTTATATGTAAACTTCCAAGTATATGATCGTTGCGGATCTTGTCTTTGCGAGTCACCCCGAGAAACATCCGTAGCATGCGCATTTCCATCGTGTGTAGTATTCTTTCATCGCTTTTCCTTAACGCTGTTGTTTCTAAGCCGTATGTTATTGCCGGTTGTACTATGCTTGAGTAAGCCTTGCCCTTAACTTTTATTGGTATATTTTTGTCGAACAGGACACCTGTCAACGATCTCCATTTTAGCCACCCAACTTTGAGTTTGTTCCTAACTTCTTGCTCGACGTTTTCATCGGATTGTAGGTAAGCACCTAGGTAGGTTGCTGTTGGCTTTGATTTGAGAGACCAGTCATCAATTACCAGTTGTTCACCTTCTGAGCCTCCGAAAACTATCAATTCAGTTTTGTCTTTGTTAATTTTTAGGCCTAGCTTTTCAATCGCTTTTCTCCAATTATTCAGACTTTCACACATCTCCTGCGGGTTTTCAGCCATTAGTAGAATGTCGTCAGCGTACAGTATGTGCCACGGTGGATTTGTGGCAACGCTCTTTGAGATCACGTCCATCACCGCGATGAATAGTAGGGGACTTAGGGCCGAACCTTGGTGCACACCTTCATTAATTGTAAATCCTTTCGATGTTCCTGACGAACTCCTTACATACGTCAAATTTCTTTCATACATACTCTAACTTGATATACATCTCAGGAACATTCTTTCTCCTCAAAGCCCACCATACTACTGATCTTGAAATTTTGTCGAAAGCTTTTTCCAAATCAATCAATGTGCAGTAGAGCTTTTTATTCTTTCTCGTGAAACGTTCTGCCATGTTGCGCACGGCATGAATCGCGTCAATTGTCGACCTTCCTTTCATGAACCCGCATTGCTCAATACCTATATCGATTACGTCTCTTAATCTGGCTTCTATGACTTTTTCGAAAAGTTTGAAGGTATGTGACATTAGTTTGATGCCTCTGTAATTGAGTCAAATGCGTCGCCTTTATTTTTGAAGATTGGAATAATGTAGCTTTCTTGTAAATTCGGAGGTATTTTCTGATATGTTAATATCGAATTGAATTGAGTCGTTAACGCCTAAATTCCCTCATCTCCTAAAGATTTCCAGCACTCAATGGGTATGTTGTCGGGACCTGTCGCTCTCCTGTTTGAGCACTTTTTGAGCTGAAGGCTGACTTCTGATTTTGAGATTGGTGGTATTAGGTTACAGTTTGGGGGTATCTCCTCGAGCTCAATTCTATTTGTGTCGCTGTTCAGTAATTCATTAAAGTATTCTTTCCAACGCTCAAGTACCTTTGTTTGATCTACGAGAAGCTTGCCTTCTTTATTTTTGATGAACTTTACGTTTCCGTCACAATCTCTTGATTGTCTTTCACGTTGCTTTGCCATTTTGTATACCAAATTTTGCCCACTTTTGGTGGCCATCTCCTTGTATGCTTGTTCATATACTTTCTTTTTCGCTTCTCCTACGACATTTCTCACAATTTTGCAGTGTTCTTTGTAATCAAGCTTGTCGTTGGTCAGTTGACTCTTTTTCCATCGTTTGAGCAGCTTTTTCTTTTCTGATATATCCCTTTCAACTCTTTCACTATTGGTTATTTTGTTTAAGATTAGTTAAGGGCACGTCCAAAGTGCGTTTTTATTTTCGTAAAATTTTTAAAATTTTGAAAAATTTTATTTCGTAATAAAACACAAATTTTGAAAAAGTTGCCAAATTTAGTATATGCACATAAAATGGTTTTTTCTGAAATAAAAAATTTTGGAAAAGATTTTGAAAAAAAAATAAAATTTCAAAATTTTCAAACTTTTGCGAAAATAAAAACTCACTTTGCACGTGCCGTGCCCTAAGCTAAAAGTGTTGATTGGTGCTCTTAGGCATTGCCCATCATTTTCCACTGTATTTGCCTGCGACTTTCATTGAGATATAAATATGAGTAATATACAGGGCTGGGAAAACAATGAGCCAAGAACCTTGGCTCATTTTTTCCCCTAAAACATAAAAAAGAAAGGGGGGCAAAAACAAAGGGCCAAAATATGAATTCAAAAAAAGCCCTTACTAAGAAAAGGGGCAAAAAAAAACCCACAAAAAGTGGCTCTTAAAAAGAGCCCCAAAAAACCCATTTTATGTTTTTTATAATAATTTCAAAAAATTTTTGGGTGGGTTATTTTTTCTTAAAGCTCATAGGAGTTTTTTTTTAAGAAAAGGGGCTTTTTTTAAACATGCCCCTTTTCTTTAAGCAAGAAAAGGGGCTTTTCTTTTGCCATGCCCACGAGTTTGTGGGCATTTGGAAAAAAAAACCCAAAAACTTGTTAAAAAAAAGCCCATTTAGTTTTTTTTCCCAGCCCTGGTAATATATAACATAATTATATCAAAATCTGTATTCAATATCGCTACGTCATTCTCATCAACTTCTGCCCAAACGTTTATTAATGAGTAAAGTAATGAGTAATCTAATACACAAACTCGATATGTTTTAAGCAATTAAAAAAAAATGTTAGGGGCTCCACTCAATAACGAGTGATGAGTATTTATTACTCAATTTTATAATATTGAGTAATGAGCACTAGTATTCTACATTAATCCAATGGTTCTAGGGCACGTGCAAAGTGAGTTGTTATTTTTGTAAAATTTTGAAAATTCTGAAATGGCAACTTTTTAAAAATTTGCGTTTTATTACGAAATAAAATTTGTCAAAATTTTGAAGCACAGAATGAACTCTGAACGCGACGCTCCTCATAAACTCTTTGCACTTGTTGCTAGTATAATCACATAAGAAAAATTATTGTCATCTTTTCAATTAAAATTTGAACAGGCCACCAGTGAACAAGCTCTCTAATTGCATTCATATGTTTTTTAGACCAATATGATATTGCGTATTTTGAAATACAAATTATGTTTAGAGGGCAATCACTATTTTATTGCATGAAGAAAAGGCCTTTTAAAAACCTAGTTTTTTTGCACCTCATTAATATTTTTTTGACGGCTAATTGAATTAACTTATCAATGTGTTTTTTAGTCATTTTCTTACATACCTTCCCTGTTACCTGATACATTAACCTATATCACCTGCTTGTTATTATTATTAATGTTCAGTTGTTTATTCACCCTAGTTTGACGCTTGTTTGTGTGCCATGATTTTTCTACAATTTTTTAATAATTTTTCAATTTAGGGTTTATTCAAAATTGACGTTATATGTTATATCTTTGACTTAACGTTCTTGTCTTATACGCATGAAGGAATTCGATCGGAAAAATAGTTTAATTTAGCAACGACTTTGAAGCTGTTGAACGGTCTGCTTAGACAGTAGGCCCTAAACGATATGCATAGGAGCCATGGCTAAAAACCTAGATCCCCGGCGTGCCAGCGAATCTTACTGTTTAACCCATCAGCAATATCACTGGTCGACAAATTATGACTTCATATCTTAGACCAACAACCTGAAAAATGTTTTTAGTGCAGTTTTTTCTGCTGATTATCATGGTTTTTTCCGTTTTTTCCTACCTGATCTGGTTTTTATTTTATTCGATGTTAAAGTTGCCAAAGTGTGCATTTTTGGCACATTTTGACCTTAATTTACACCATTAAAAAATTATAAATTATATTAACTTTTTATATTAAAAAAAAAGCTTAAATTTTTATCTATTCAAATATATAATTATTTTTTTTTTAATGTATTTTACTTTTTTAAAAAAACGAAATTAAAAAACCTACCTTATTTTATTTTATTTAATTTCTAGACCCATTGACGCCTTTGATGCTGCTTATGCATCGCTTCTTTCTCTCTCTCTCTCTCTTTATTTTTTGTTATAGTGTATGTGTTAAGTTTTCTGTTTGATTCAATTTCTTTCTAATTTATAAAGTTAGTTTGGTTCTTTTTTGGGTTAAATTTCATTTTTGGTTAACTTTTGTGGTATAATTAAGCCTACAAAAAGACGGAAAAAATTTTTAGTATTTTTTTTTGTTTTAATTAGTTCTAATTGAGTCATTTAAATTCGTTTAATAGTTTTTAGTTTAATTGTTTTTATTTCGATAAAATTATAATACATCAGCTGGTTTAGTTTAAAATCCAAAAATTATGAAAATTGTATTCGTTTAGATGTGTAAAAAAGAGTTAATTGCAATTGTTTAGCCCCCGCCCCCTTAACTGTGCAAAACAAGTGTATTTGCTCACGTCTCTTTCATCAGTTTAAACAATTAAACTTTGTATAAGTGCCCTCAGCGGGTCGAAACCAGTATTAAAAGTTTTTACATTTGAACCAGCCCGAAACAAAAATGTTTTTAGCCTATTCGTTTAGATGTGTAAAAAAGAGTTAATTGCAATTGTTTAGCCCCCGCCCCCTAAACTGTGCAAAACAAGTGTATTTGCTCACGTCTCTTTCATCAGTTTAAACAATTAAACTTTGTATAAGTGCCCTCAGCGGGTCGAAACCAGTATTAAAAGTTTTTACATTTGAACCAGCCCGAAACAAAAATGTTTTTAGCCTGGCCTGACGTTTTTGTGCCCTATATAAATATCGAATTATTTAAATAAATTTCAAAACTTGGAATTTAGTACCAGATGCCCGGCGGCAAAAAATTTTTTTACTGCCACCCCAAGAGTTTTTTTTGCCACCCCAAATGGAGAAAACTAGAATCGGGCCTGCTTTACCCTGAATCTCATTTTTTATAAATTTTCTATATAAATGTTAATATTTCGCGGGCACTAATAAATACCTTAATACCAAAAAAATCATATAAATTCTGGCTTTGTTTAAGCCTAATCATTCAGAACTAGATACTAAGACTTTTGAATTTTAATGTAAAAAACCCTTTTTTTACTCAAAGGTGGTCGAATTGAGCCCAAACACTTGATGTGACTAAGGCTTTTTTTATTTATTGGACATTTGTGATCAGTTGTTTTTATTTACAATGAATTATTAACATTTTTTTTATATAAAACTAACAGTAACATTTATATCAAATTAAATATAATATCTAATTAAAAAAGGAATTTTTTAAAGAATATGAATGAAGAAAAATATGTTTGGGTAGACATTTTTAAACAAATAAATAAAGAAATAAAGAGTGAGAGAGAGAAAGAAAGAAGCGATGCATAAGCAGCATCGAAGGCGTCAATGGGTCTAGAAATTAAATAAAATAAAATAAGGTAGGTTTTTAAATTTCGTTTTTTTAAAAAAGTAAAATACATTAAAAAAAAATAATTATATATTTGAATAGTTAAAAATTTAGGCTTTTTTTTAATATAAAAAGTTAATATAATTTATTATTTTTTAATGGTGTAAATTAAGGTCAAAATGTGCCAAAAATGCACATTTTGGCAACTTTAACACCGAATAAAATAAAAACCAGATCAGGTAGGAAAAAACCATGATGTTCAGCAAAAAAAACTGCACTAGAAACATTCTTCAGGTTGTTGGTCTAAAATTCTTGTCGACCAGTGTATTTATTGCATTTCAGGGGGTAAAAGAGTCAAAGCCCTAACTGGTATAGCGCCCCAAATAAGTAAACAACCCATCAAATTTTTTTAAATTTTCTAAAGATGTTTAAATAAAATCTGAATTGTTTTTATAATTTTTTATGAAAAATTATTTTTTTTAGATTGTCCCTTCATACACACAACCAAATACCTCCGGGCTTCCACATGATTTGGACAGCCACCTAGCTTTTTTGATCAAGTCACAAATCGAATGTTTTAAGGCGTCTGCCCCAGAGCTAATCAAATCTGTTTTACCTAACCAAAAACTCACTAGGCATTTATTAAATCATCACAAAAACTTAAACGACAATGTAATTAAACAGAATTACTCAAGTTCCGATGAGTTATTCGAAGGCACCGATGATGGCTTTACTAACCGTAAGAGCATGTCTCTGCCCTTTTGGGATTCTGGGCTTCAAAAAGACAGGCAAAGTCACTTGGCCGATTCAAAAAGTCAATTTTTTCCCTCCAAAAATAAATCTTCATCTCACAAAATTCCTTATGGTCGAACCAAACAAAATCGATTTAAACATCAACACAGTGACCGCCAGTTTGCACATCCTGAAGATGCAATTGAACAAAGGGTAAAACAAATAAAAATTAGAGTATTTTTGATCAGAACGTTGTTCGCATTGTAAAATGAGGCTTTTTGTAAAAAGTTTTTATAACAAAAAGTAATTTTGATTTAACAACAAAGATCTGCAGACTAAAATATTACAAAAAAAAATAATACTAAAATTGTTTGAAATGAAAATTTTTTATCAAAAAACAAGACATAAGATCCGCCCTTTTTAAACTTATTTTAAATAAACATTTTGATTTTTAAATAATACAAATTTAAAGGAGTATATTTACCAGGATATGTAGTTTAACACTTTTTGAAAATAACATTGTTAGAAATTCATGTTTTTTTTATAAAAAAAAGGACTCAGATCCGCAATCCGCGCTTTTTAAATTATAAAATAAAAATAATTTGAATAAAAAAATTTGTATGAGCACGCAAAAAAAGAATTTAATTTGTAAAAAAAACACCTTTTTTTTTAATTTTTATCGATAATTCAAAATCAAAGGTGTACAGAAATTGTAAAAATATAAAAAACTTTTAGAAAATGATTTAGCAATAAATACTTTTTTATACAATGCTTTATCTAATATTTTTTTTGATTTATCTTTAATTATTAATTTTATGATTTTTAATTTTTTTTAATCTTTTTAATATAGCTTATTTGTAAAATTTTATTTTTCATAAAATCATAATCCGGTTTTTACTTTGTTACGCCATTTGTATAATATTAAATTACATACAACATATAATTTTCACATTCCTTAAGGTATCTCACCAACTAGGCGCCGACCTGTTATGGAAACTAGGAGTAACGGGCCGAGGTGTACGGGTCGGCATTTTTGATACGGGTATAGGAGGCCGAGATCACCCGCATTTTAGCAGGCATCAAAACATCAAGGACATTACTGATTGGACGTACGAGCAAGAGTTCACGATTGGTTCAAATAGCGGAGATGGTACAAATTTAGGATCAAACAGGTGTTTTTTTTTTTAAAAATATTTGTTGTGACTTAAGGACGCATGTAAATATGAAAAATATTTATTGAAAAAATATTGGTGATAAGCAATATATTATAAGTCATTATTGTGATTTTTTTGTAACGCGTTTTGTGATATACTTTCTCAAACACAACAATGTTTTTCCTAATAATAGATTCTTTGTCTTCTCCTTAAATCCAATTTCATCCCAGGCTTTAAATATTATTTTAGAAAATTTGGAAGAATTTAACGTTAAACACGTCTTAATCGGTAATTGTAAATAAAAGTTTACATAAAATTACTATATTTGTGTTTTATATGCAACTTTAATTACTAAAATTGAAAAAATGTGGTTGATGGCTTGCAGAAAAATATTATATTTGGTAGAGAAATTAATGATGATGTAAGGTAACAATAGACTAAGCCAGATAATTCCTTTATTTTCTTTATTTTAAGCCTATTTGCGCCAAATCAATTTTTGTTAGTTTTTTTGTATTAATTCTATAAATTATATTTTCTGATTTACTTTCTCTAATGTTATAAAGTGTTTCTAAATTAGTTTAATTTTTTTGAACTGTTTGCCAATTACTTTTGATATATTTTGCTCATTCAACTAGGTATTTAGTGTCTATATTTATTTTTAGGAAAAACGATTACCCCGCAAACTTGCTCATCAAAAATCCTTTTCATAAGCTAAAACGACCTCTCCCGCCCAAAGGTGTTCCTTCTAATACCCATCAAACCAACCACAAAGCTAATGATAATGGCGATAGCCTAAGTGGCAGCATCCCACCCGAAATAAGGAGGCACGTAGCTGGCGTTGACACCTTAGGACACGGGACTTTTGTGGCGGGCGTTGTTGGAGGTTATTTTCATTATTTGTTATATGTTTTAATTATTGTTATTTTCTATACTATTACACAGGTCAACAATTTTGACAGTTTAACTACAGATATCAAACCTGCCATATTATGCATTTTCAAATTCGTTCACCGTCTTTTCTAATTAAACTTAGTTAGTCACCTATAAACATTAAAAATTTTAGAGAAAATGTCAATAATACATGAGATTCAAAGAGAAAAATAAATCAAAATTTTGATTTTTACATATTCACAAACAGCTCTTTTTAATTTAAACTTCAAATAATTTTTTAGTAAACACTGTAATATATCAAAATATTTTGTATTATTTGTTGATTTAATTGATACAATAATAAAATTTTAATTATTTGTGTTAATATACGTTTAGGAATATATGAAAATAGGATATTTAGGTTCAAATTGTCAAATAAGGCCATTTTTTATTATATGCGCTAATGAACCTAAGACGGATGAAAATAAGAAAAACGGGAAATATATATGAGGTTAGACCATCATGGGGATGCATTCTTTTATTAAGATTTACTTAATTGACATTGAAAATTATTGACTTGTATTATTATTATCTTTATGAGCTTTTTTCATAGATTAGATGCCATTTTAGGGTAATTTCCGTTTTTTTGCACACTTTTTAACCCTGTTTAATATTGAAAATTTAAAAAAAAAATAGAAAAGAATCACAAAAAAATATTGAAAAAATTTTTTTTTACAAGTTTTTAATAGCCAATCTGTTATATTAAAATTAAATAATATTTTTATATCTATGCATATCGTCTCCTATTTGAAGTTTCCAAAATATATAACCTAATATTTGATATAAGAGCTTGATATTTTTAAAAACTTTAATAATTATTTGATAAAAAACAGTTTATTACAGATATTAGTAGCAATTTTTTTTAGATTTAATTTGGTATTTTTGGGGTCGCAAATAAATCTGTTAACTTTGGCCATTGATTTATACCTAAAGAAATAGGTGAAGCTGTATTAACTCAGGAAAACGGTTATAGATGATATAAGGCCATCATGGTGATTGTTTTCTCTTAATGTCATTATTTTCTTTTAGTATTCCTTGATATTCGTCGACCCGTGTATTCTAAGATTAAAAATTAATGAATGTTTATTACGTATATTTGTTAGGAAGCAATCTACATAATGACCTTGTCTCTAATAATTTCTCTTAAATCTTGGTAGGGCCCATCAGAAATTACCAATGGCAATAAATAACAAAAATCACTAATTTTATGACCTCAAAAATCCTCAGAAAAAATTATTTTTTATTTTTCATTGAAATTAATATATAAAGAATATAAAAAACTTTAACACCATTATATTTCCCCCAAATTTTTTCCTTATTCTTTGTTGGGGGGGGTGTTTTTATTTTTATATAAAAAATTTTTTTTTATTATTTTTTATTGTAAGTGTTTTTTGGGTTCTTGAATTACATATTTTTAACATTTTTCCTATATTTTACCAAATTTTAAAGATATATGAGTCAAACTCGCCATCTTAGGAATTTAAATTTCTTGTATTGTTTTAATTTATAAGTCAGGTTTAAATACTAAAAATTTTAGAAATTTACAAAAAAAAATTAAAGGCAAAATTGGAATCATTTTGATTATTCACAATAGCCTAAATGTTAAAATCAAACTCCAAATAATTATATTTTTATTAAAAACTGTTAATATATCGTGTGGTATTTTAAGTTGGGTGTGGAATATTTTGTATAATATAAATGCTGATGTAAAATTTGAGATGAAACAAATAAGTACCAATAAAAAAAAGATTTTTAAATTTTTTAGAGTATTAGAGGTCTCGAAATCTGTAAAAAGCCATTTTTTTTGATATGGACGTTTATAAGGAACCCAAGACGGAAGAAACTTCGGAAAATGAAAAATATATCTGGGATGAGGACATTATGGTGATAATAATTATTTCCCTTAATATTGATGTTTGTTGACCTGTGTTATCGATGATGGGTAAACAAAGTTTTACCAAAAAACTTGGTCGGATCTGAAATATATTGTGTTTAATCTCATAATTAAGCTCACAGGTGTTAAACATTTTTTGAACTGTGTTAATATTCATACCATATATAATAAAGAATATAAGCAATTTATGTCATATAGGTTCATCCGATGAATGTCCGGGACTAGCTCCGGAGGCAGAAATATACATATTTCGTGTTTTTACCGATTCACAAGTACGTTTTTGTTAACCACGCCGCATAACAGTTTATAAATTTTACATTTTTTTTAGAATTTGTCAACTGATTTTTATTGGAATATAATATTTTTCCCCATTAAAATGCTAAATATTTTACGATAATATTTAAAACGTATCTAAAGAATTGCAGTGATTTATATTGATTAATTAAAATAATAACACAATTTATTTGTTTCGTAACAATTATTTTCATTAATTTCATGTTATTTGCAATCATTATGTTTTTTAGATATCATACACATCTTGGTATCTAGACGCTTTCAATTATGCCATCATCAAGAAGATCCACGTGCTTAATCTGAGCATTGGAGGTCCTGATTTTTTGGATCACCCTTTCATTGACAAGGTTGCGTTTTTAGCATAATTTACATACACTCCTGGTTTTTGTCTTTTCTAACTCCTTACATTTGGTTGACAGGAGTTTAAATTTAGGCGGGCTGTTATTAGCCGCGAAGTTGGATTTTTTGGTTTTTTGATATTTAACTTTGGATATAAGTGGGTTGTCTAGTGTTTGGTAATTTCTATAACATTTGTATATTTAAATTTAACATTCTTAAAATATTTTGCATTTAGTTGTTGTATTTTGGGCTTAATGTTGTCAAATTTAATTTGTAAATAAAGTTCTATTAAAATACGTAGTAATACATAATTGATTATCTAATACCATTTTAAATATTATTCATATATAAACCTATAAATTAACTGCCTGGTAAATCACAATTAACAAACCTTGAGTTTTCTTATACTTTATATATTGTTTTATATTTCTTATAAAATCCTCTTATTTTATTTACCTGAAATATTTGAAATACAAAGGTACGCGAAATGTCAGCTAACGGTATGATTATGGTAAGCTCAATCGGAAACGACGGTCCTATAGCTGGTTCACTCAACAATCCCGCCGATATGATCGATGTTATAGGTGTCGGGGCAATCGCTAATTCAGATTCATACGCCTATAGCTCCAATCCCAACTATTATTTAAATAATAATGCAAACCTCGACAATATTAACGCAAAGCTTGAAAATTTAGCTGCCTCTAACAGAAATCATCACAGAACTGCTTTCATTGCTAATAATTATGGAGGGAGTAACGATAAATTAGCTACCTTTTCCTCCCGAGGAATGACTACTTGGGTATCTTATTGAAGATTCAGTCTTTTACCATTTTTTTATTTATGTTTAAATTATTTTTGCCACCTTGATTATTAGATTTTGCGATTAATATTTTATAAAATATAAATATTTTTTATGCCATTAGGAATTACCCTATGGGTATGGGCGTGTTAAACCTGATATCGTTACGAATGGCTTTGTCTACGGAGCTGATTTAAAGTGAGATAAAAAATTCCAAAATCATTATTAAATTTTAGGGTACTCATTAACACCTCATCATTGTGTAATTTTCAATGAAGAAGAAATTTTTTTAGTGGGCCCTAGATTGAAATATTTGTTTTCTCAATGTTATTGGACAGAAAAAATAGTATTTTGTATGCATTTATTCTTATTATGTATAAATTTATATAGTTTGTTGGTTTCAACAATTTTTTTTTTGAATGCAG
Organism: Acutogordius australiensis; assembly: GCA_030555515.1. Taxonomy (NCBI): domain Eukaryota; kingdom Metazoa; phylum Nematomorpha; class Gordioida; order Gordea; family Gordiidae; genus Acutogordius; species Acutogordius australiensis. The sequence goes on from CM060242.1 coordinate 43,857,599, forward strand.
CCATTTTTAGGAATAATAACAATTGTTGTAAGCTATTAAACTACCATTATAAATTTAATTTTTTTTAGAGAAAAAAAATATTCTTAAAATTGTATAAATAATTTTATAATTTAAATTAGCGGTGGTTGTAAAATGTTATCGGGCACGAGTGTTGCTTCACCTGTTGTCACAGGTGCTGTTGCCCTACTACTATCCGCAATTCTAAAATATCAAAATGAAACGCACCACTCGCTTAAACATGGTAATTTTACTTTAGTTTATTTTAATTAAATTTTTTTGAATTCCTTATAGAAAAAAAATATTAAAAAATGCAATGTAAATTGGATAAATAACGATTAAATTATTTCATTAAAGCTTAATTTTTATATAATTTGGTGCTAAATTTCTCCTAATCTTTTTTTAAATACTACATTTGTAAAGTAACAAAAATAATGTGTTACTAGTTCATTTGATTAATATATTTTATGTTACGTAAATGATACCTTTTTATACAACACATTACATTCAAAAATCAAGCCAGATTTGTGAGTAATTATATTGTAACCTGATAAATTGAATGGTTAAAACTTTGAAACCTATTTTATTACAATCCTTGCGAAATATGCATTTGATTGAATAACTTAACAAAAGCTATGGGTAAACTTAGTATTCGGAGGCTGTTTTCGTTAACAAGATTTTTTGAATTTACCTTTTAATATAATATTTAAAATAAAAATTTTTAATATCACGCTTTACTTTACCCATATAGATTCTAGTAAAACGCTCCCGCCTACCCCTCTAACTTCGCCCATTAACGTTGCCCTAATCAAACAAATTCTTATGGCCGGTGCGGCCCGTCTCACCGGTGTTTCCATGTTTGATCAAGGTGCAGGCCGTATGGACCTCGTTAAATCCTACCAACTCTTGCTCGCTTACGGGTTTTACAACGACGGCAAAAGCTTACATCCTTACGATAAACTGTTTTTGAAAAAGAATATGAATCGTTCTAAAGATAGTGGTGGTATTAATACGGAAGGTGTGAATAAAAATATCTATCAGCCACGACCAACTATGGAATCAAAATTATTTAGGTGTCTAATTTCTAAAATTATATGTTGAATTATTTCTAAATATCTGTAAACATTTATACAATTGTTCTTAATTATTTTTTAAGCCTTGGGATTTTTAGCTAAAGTTTTAATTATATTTAAATTATGTTTTAAAATGAAATTTTTAACTAATTTTTATGTCGCACTTTATTATTGTTTTTTTTGAGGTCCCTATCTTTCTTTATCATCCAATACATTTTTTTAGCAAAAATAGGCACGTTCCTGTGCCCTCACTCAGTCCTGCTTATCTCGATGCCGCAGGCGCAGCAGACTGCCCTTATAAATGGCCCTACTGTTCACAGCCCTTGTATCACACAAGTCAGCCTCTCATCCTTAATATAACTCTCCTTAACCCAGCTGGATTGACTTCAATTGTTGTGGAGAAGGTGAGATTTCTTCTATATATATATATAGTAGCGCTTTGTCGAAAATTTTTTAATAGATTCATTTACACAGGTCTACATATATCTATAAAGGAGAGTTTAACAAATAAATCATTCCTTCGTTATTCCAATTGGGGTCGGCACAATGCAAAAGTGACTAATTTTGTGACCTCTGGATTTTGTTCAAAATAGTTAAAAAAATTGTTTGTAATTAATATAAATGTAAATAATATCTTCCAAATGAAATAATAAAATATTGTATATATGTAAGTATATCAAGCTCTAACATCCTCATTATAAAATATATTTTACACCCCAATCTCTGAACGGCCCGATTGTTACCGAGCTTAAACAAATATTTACCTCTTGTATTTGAATTTAATAATTTAGCTAAGGTATTAATTAAATATTTATTTTAATTACTTAATCTCATTTGTTTTAATTTTTTGTTTTTAAATTCGATTATTATTAACAAGCTTACAATATTTTACCAGTTTTGCTATAATTGATAAAAACAACATAAACAATTTTTATCGTAGTTTTAGAGAATTTTTAATTAACAATCCTGGGTCCGATATTTTTTATATTTCGTCTAATGTTCAAAAAAATTGTTCAAAAAAATTACAATTTTTTTTTCATTATATATAAATAAGGCTATTAACTAGAATTAAAGTTAACTTTCAAGTTTATAAAAAAAACAGATTTTTTAGATATAACTAATTTTACGAAAATAAAATTAATTAAATAAATAAAAAAAATTAACACTTTACGAACTTTTTGAGAATTACGGGTTAACTACAGATATCAAAGCTGCCATCTTAAGAAATATTGAATCCGTTTACCGTTTTTCCTAATTTAACTTTTAGATTAAAAATTTTAGAAAGTGGTCAAAAACAAAAAAGATTCTAAAAAAAAATAAAAACTAAGTAAAATGAAAAATTTATATGATATTAGGCCATCATGAAAATGCATTTTTTCTTATAAAATTCACGTTTATGACATTAATATTTGTTGACTTGTGTTATGAATGTTTCCGTAAAAACACATTTTTAAATATGTTATTACTCATAAGTTTTACGATATAGAGCCCAAAACATCCTAGAATTTGGAAAATAACCGAATAATTAATCTAGGGCAATGGCTAAACTTCTATCATATTTGTATAGCACCAAAAACCTGATTATAAAAGTTGTTTTAAATTATGTTTAAGGTCGTCCAAATTTAGTTGTACTGAAACATTTGTCGAGCTATGTAAAACATTGGACTGTAATCGATAACAACAAGCTTTAAAAATCCTTTAAACAATATATTTGCAAAGTTTTGTTTTTTACGAAAAGGAACCTATAATATTAATTTATTAAATACATTACATAATTTAAACTTAACGATGCATTGTATGTTTTTAAATATTTTATACAAAATTTAGCCTGTTTGGCACCCGTTCGTTAAAGAAAACGGAAAATATTTGAACATACGCATCGCATTTCTTCCCTCCCTTTACCCCTGGTCCGGTTGGATTGCGCTCAAAATCTTCGTTTCGAAGCTTACTCCGGCACTTTGGGAGGGCATCGCTGCGGGGCAGTTAAATATCACTATTCGATCTCTCGGTATATTAAAATCTTTTACATTTTGGATTTTTTGGTTAAGATTTTTAATTTGCAATGTTTAAGATAATGTAATTATTTAATTTAAAAAACTTGTAGGTTATATAATTTTTTCTTTTCCTAACTTTGGCTTTTGCAAATTTTATTAAATATATGAATGGTGCTGCAAACACGCCAAATATTGTTAAAAAGTGAGAACGCATAGAGATTTAGACCAGCTGCAATTTTTTATTTATGTAATTTTGCTTAATATAATTTAAATATGACAAAACATTTTATATTAACTTGCATCGTACTGCGACCTTTAGATGTTTTTAAAAAAATTTTTTAAATATTATTTAGCCATGGACACAGGTTTGGAAATAGACCACCAGCTTATTTTTCCTATACGCGTCAAAATAGTTCGTAAACCTGCACGTGAGAAGCGTTTACTTTGGGATCAATTTCATAATCTTAATTATCCACCTGGTATAATTTTTTTGACCTTGTCTATGTTTTTTAGATATTAGTTGATCTCCACTTACATTTTAAATTTTAATTTCTTGCCTGCAGAAATTTTTTTTAATAATAATATTTTTTTATAGATTAATTATATTAAATTCTTTGATTGTAATTTTCTCATTTTTCAACCTAGTTCTTTATTTGATAAAATAATCGACTATAACTTATTGGATCTTTAGGTTATTGTCCAAGGGATAACTTGGTACACAAAGACGAACCGATGGATTGGAACGGGGACCATTTACACACAAATTTTCGGGCTTTCTACAATAAGCTTCGCAAAATTGGATATTTTATTGAAATCTTGCCCGGACCTTTTACCTGTTTTGATGCGCAAAATTATGGAGCTCTTTTAATTGTAATTAAATTTGGATTTTTAGGCTTTGCTTATATAAGTAAAGAAAAACAAAATTGTAAAATATATTGTTTATTGAATATATTTTTTAATTTGTATTATTATCCTACACTTTTTTGATTGTAAAAGACATGATACCCTATTTTAAATAAAATGTTTAATATATTTTTAAATTAATTTAGAAATTGTAGTACAAAACTTTGAGATTAAAATTTATTTTCAATTTTTATAATTTTTTATATAATTTCGATAGGTTGATCCCGAAGAAGAATATTGGCATGAGGAGATTCTTAAATTGAAATCAGATATTGAGACAAAGGGACTGTCACTTGTTTTGTTGGCTGATTGGTATAACGCATCGGTCATGAATCAAATCAAATTTTACGATGAAAATACCAGGTTTTAATAAGGAGTTTTATTTAATAAGAATCTCTTAGATAAAAGAATGTTCTTATTTTTCGTTTTTTTAAAATAAAGTTTTTTAATTTATCTATGTTTAACTAAATATAAAATAAAAATACATCGAACTTGTGCTATATTTAGATTCATATTTTATATTTATCATTACGCAAAAATTTTGTTAGTTTTGCATTCTTATTGATTTTGTATTAAAATTAAAATCTTTTTTAAGGTTGCGCAAAGCGTATAGTTTTTACATATGTTTTAAAAAGTGATTATCCCATAATCATATTTGTATAAAAGATAATGAGGAAAAATACTATAAATCTTGTTTTAATTTTTTGAAATAATATTATATTTTTTTAAACCTTAGACATTGGTGGGTGCCTGATACAGGAGGGGCTAACATACCTGCCGTGAATGATTTGTTAAGCCCATGGAATATTTCTTTAGGTAATTTTTATATCTAAAAATGTGTTAAAAATTTTTTTTAGGCTTAGTTAAATTTTTTGATACATTGATTGTACATTTAGCCAATAAAGGATATACAATTAAATTATTAGTTTTTAATTTTTAATGTAAGTCTACAAAATTTTAATATTGTTTTAGGCCATCTAACTTCGTCATTTTTTTTATTATTTAATAAATAGAAAGAATTTAAAAAATTTGTTTTTTTTCAAATGTGATTGAATGTGCCGATAAATGATTAGACAACATTTTTATAAAAACAAACGAGTGAAATTACATAATTTAGGACAAAAACATGATTATCAAATGAGGATGAATTGTAAATTATTATAAAGTAGCTTAATACATTATTATATATTTTATTTATATTTATATACTTCTTAGGTGACACAGTGCTTGATGGGCAATTTAGTTTAAGTTCAAAACATCTAATTCATTTTTCGTCGGGATCCCATATTACCCAATTTCCGCGCAATAATTCCTACATTTATGCTCCAATGCTCAAAGACCAAGGTTCGAAAATTCGTTACATTTTAACTAATTGTAAAATTGATATTTGTATAGCAAATGAATACAAAATACCTATATTTATATACTATGACAAAATAATTTGTATTTTTTTTTGGCATTAAACAAATACTTTTATGGCGAGCCGTAAATATGATCAGAAATTTATTAGAAAAATTATGAATGAACAGTGATAAAAATTAAATTTTACAGTGTAAGTTTGAATGTTAACTAGGTAACATAGTAAAATATGATTTACCACATATACCAAGCGCGCCAATTTAGGCAAATACGGTAAAACTTATAAATACGTATTTGTATAGAGACTTACGCTTGAAATTAATAAAGTATAAAGTAATACCTGCACAACCTGACCCTTGCAAAGTCTTTGTCAAAATTGATTATTCAGATATTATTTGGCAGCAATTATTATGGATCATAATATTATTTTACTATTTATTATTTTCAGAGTGTTTTTTAATATATTTTTATCTCTTTTACATGGCAATATTTATTATTGATATTAATTTTTTTTGTATTAAACCGATTTTTTTTACAGGATTGTTTATGTAATTATCAGTTGACATTCAGTTTTGAAAATATTTATATATATTTACATATCTATTTACATTTTTTTAGGCCTTGCCATCTTAAACGAGGGCAAACCTCACAGGGAAACTAATAGGCTTATTACGGCACCCGTTCTAGGCCTCTTCCAAACTAATTTCAATTCGTCCGAGGCCTCAAATTTAACAGGTCATAATTTAACCTTTTCCAATTTATCCATAAACGGCGGGCGTATCGTTGTCTACACCGATTCGAATTGCATCGATAGTCTGCGCATGTCTAAAGGTTAATTTTTTCTTACTTTTTTTTAATTCATTGCATTTTTTTGCAAAATAGATTTTATATATTACATTTTGTCAATATTTTATTACTTTTTATTATTGTAATAATACTAAAATAAAATACTTTTGATGGATTTTCATTTAATTCCATCATTTATATATAAAAATTAAATGTACCGGAAAAGTTGAATCTTGAATAAATTTTGTTGAAAAATAAAAAAATTTAATTAAAATTGTTAGTTTGTAATTATCGCTTGTATTGGTAACTTTTGAGCCAGTTTTGTTGATATTATCTTTTGAACGGGTCTTTTACTCTAAGGATTCGTGAAGGATTTTGCTCTCTTACAGTTGAAAAATTACCATCATTATATAGTTTTACCATAAGTGGAGATAATCACAAATTGGTGGTTTATTGTCACTTAAATCAACGATCATCCTAGGAGCTGAACCAAAATTTTAGTACCCCTACCCTCGTTCAAAGACTTACTAAACATTTTACAGATGAAATATATAAAACTAAATAATCAATTACACACGAAATTTCGCAAATTGTTGGAAGCAAAAATTTCACACTCAAATGTTTGAAAATCTAATAACAAGCATTTGTATTTTACGCATTATTTTTAATTTAGATAAAGCAAAATTTATCAAAACGATTAGTAAACGACTCAATTAAGTATAAGATATAAAAATTGGCTTAAATAATATTAGTTAAGACTTTGATTAATAAACCTAAAATGGATTAAACTCCAAAATTTATATTTTAGATTTTAAAATAGTGTTGACGGTGGGTGTATCGACAAGAGGATGCTATTTTTATTTAAAATATGCCATAAACGTTAGAAAATTGGCCATAAAATTCATCGAAATTTTATGAAACATAATTTATTGATCGTGATTTGAACATAAATTTTATTGTTTGATTTCCCTAAATTTTTATACAGATTGTTTTAGCCTTATGGAAGATTTAATAAACTATGCTACGCACGGTAACCTGAGCACAGAATTGGTTTCCTCTCACGATAATGCCAAATACGGGGAGTTATTTAATCTTTCATCCAGAGTTTTACAATTGCCACAAAGGCTAAAAGGGAATAAATTGTACAGATATTCCAAAGTCCTTAACAATGATTACCATCTTAATGAACAAAGCCTGATTAGCAATGTGGAAGACAGCGTTATGAATGAAACTATACATGTTTTGAATCACAGCTCAGATGGCCAATATTCTGCTATAACAAATCGTCTTAAAAGATCTCTTGGTAATAATTTACATTCGGTTTTATATGCCATTTTCAATCTCGTTATTTAAATAAAAATAAACGAGGCCTCTACAAAAGTTAAATATTTTGCATTTAGGCTTAAAACACACCAAGAAAATTTAAATAAAATTTAGTTATTAAATTTTTACACAACATATGAAATATAACCAATTTCGATAATTTTAGTGCATTTGTTTACTGAATTTCTTACACATTAGGTTTTTCAAACCCACGTGCCGTTTTTAAAAGTCAAATTAAAAATTATATAAAAAACAAATTAACGAAAATCGTTTATTTAAACAACAGCCTAACCTTAAAATAAAATTCCGACCATTAGGTTGGAAAAATATTATGTGAAAATATTAACGTTGGATGCCCTCAAAAATTCAACATTTTATATTAAACAGGTGAAGAATTTAAGATATATTTTAATAAATTATTTTAAATTTTTTTCCCTAAAGGAAGCCACAACCAATTTGTTTTATTTTTAATTGTCGTTGTTTTGAAAAACATAAAGGCCACATTGTTAAATACGTCTTTTAAGTTTTTTCATAAAATTTCGCAGACCTACTTTTTAACCTAATTGGTATCTTTTTGACAGATCAAGAGCTTAATAATTCACTTCAACAAAGTATAGACACGGTATCGCATCCCGATAAAAATCTTGTTTCCACTCCTCCTAACAATTATAAAGGTTTTTTTAAATTTAGTACAATACATGTGTTCTTTTAAAGCCTTCATTCATTTCATTACTACAAATAATCATACATATATATTAGCAGTCAGTTTTATTTTTTCATATGTTTTCGTTTTTATAGCCAAAAATACGTACAAAAACGGAGCTAAACAACACGTTTCCTTGATAAAAAACGTCGTGGGAGATTTAAAAATGAATCACGGGAAGACGGTGAATGAACCTCTTCCTTCTCCGTCCTTGAAAAAAAGCACAAATGGTGCAAATTATAGGGAAGATCTGTTTAATATCCATACCCAGGACGCAATCCAGAGTCTAACACCACCCAAACTTAATAAAGTTACCATACCCGCGTGCCTAAATTTGCTCGACACGTCACTGGGTTTTGTATCAACTGCACCAGGGCGGCCTCTCGATTACAAATTTATTTACCACCTTTCACGTATTAAAAACACGCTAGGCTCACATCTGAATGGCTTTGGGAGAGTCCATAACAAATCACTCCCATTGTCAACTACGGTAGGTGCGCAAAAAGGTCCCACAAAAATATCTGATAATGGAACAAACCTCTTATTCGTGTATAGCGGGATTGATAATAACGTCTACGCATACGTTAAAACGGTTATGGACACTATGCAATCTATCAATCATAATGATATTAACACTTTCAACGAAAATGATAATAACAATAATGAATACGATAATAATGATAACAATAAAAATGTTTTCGATAATACTCAATATGACGAAGAACCTTACAAAGCTAATCATAAGGAGATAGCTGAGAATTCTATTTTTGTTAAAATAGTTCGTGGTTTTTTCTTTTTAACCTCTGCCGACAATGATGACAATGTCAATTATCCAAATCAAGCTTTTTCGCACCAAAATACAATTGATTACCATACATTTTATGGTCCTCGAAATAAGAGTGATTATACCAACAAATATGCATCAAGTTTTGTAGCCCTATTAAAATTTTTTGCCCTAACTATCCTTATTTACTATATCATTACCTTAATTATACTCAAGATACCCATTGGTAAATTTTTTGCAGCCATTTTACGTGCCCTCAAACGAATATTAGAAGTATTCATCAACATTTTCACAGCTAACAAAAATATCGTCAATAATTTACAATCTCAAAAAATTGTTAAAGGCGGAAAGACAAACAAACACGGGAATAAGGATCAAAATAGAAGCAATAATCCAATTTTTGAATATTTTGCCAACCACCCCCGTTTAAAATACATACATTACATATTATGCAAAAATAATAACGAAAGTGACAGTAATAATAATCAGACAAATAACAATAATAAACAAGATATTATTAACAATAATCATTTACAACTTCAAACTAACTCAAATAGACCATTCGATAACAATAACCTAAATTTTCATCACCCGCAAAAATATCAAAATTCGGCTTCACCTCACAAAAAATCGAAAAGGAAAAAATAACTATAGCCTGTTAATATGTTAGTAATTTTGGTAGGGAAAAAGCTTTTACATTGTCAAAAAATATTTAACATTGGACAACTACCAAAACAACACTTATGAGTTCAGTTTTTTTCCCACTGCCACTTAAATTTAAAAAAAAATTTATTCATATTTTTAAAACTATAAAATTTACAAAAAATCCATGAGCATATTTAGATTTACATAAAACGTTTGTTTAAAAAAGTTTATTACTTAAAATTAATACAAATTTACTTTCAAGTTATTTTAAAAACCAATTTTATGACGAAGACTTGTTTCGAAAAACGAGAAAATAAAAAAAATTTACAATTTAAACATTCGCGTTAGTAATAAATGTCCTTAATTTAATTAATAAATTTTTAAACTTTTACTTACTATCCGTATATTTTAAAAACCCAAATAGGAATACAATTTATATAAAATGAGCTGGGTAAAATATTGATTATGCTTAATCACCTTAAATTTGACCAAATACGATAGCGGTAAGTTCATATTTTCCACGTTTTATTTCACGTGCCCCTAGAAATATTTAAAAAAGGAAAAATTTTAATTGTGATTTAATTGTTTTGCCAACTTATAATATGTTCATGTTCTTTACGTTTATATATTTTATCAAAAATATTTTATTAATATATTAATTGAATTTTGATATTTTTAATCACTGACACATTTTTTTAATATAATTAATATATGTATATTAAATATATCACAAAAGAAACAAATAAATGCAATATAGTAAATTACATTAAAATTATTATCTAAAGCTTAAATGAGTTTTACATATAATAAGAATAAAAAGCGACCGTAAGTTTAAGATTTTCTGGTATGTTTTATTTCTTTGATATAAATATAATGTAAGCAGATTTTATTTTGTTTCCCAAAAACCTCATCCAGAAATATTTAAACAAAAATAATTAAATTTTTATTTTCTAAAATAATAAAAGTATAATACTTGTCGCGTAATTTCTGCACTTGTTTACTTTCAAGATCACGCTAAAAATATTTTTGATAAAAAATTCTTTACGCAATGGGTTTTGTAGCAGCATGTTTTAAATTGACGTACCTTTACAAATATGCATGATTTTTTTATACAATTTTCTTGAATGAATAATAAATAAAACTAATTATTAAGATTTATCCTATATAATAGAAAAAAACTCATTTAGAAGTTATATTCAAGTAAACTTTTAAATTATTTAAAACTATTTTGCTATTATTTAAAATTTTTTTGCAATTAATGGCAGATATGTTCTCAATCTAATCTTTATAAATTAAAATTTTAGTTTATATATTTATACTTGCAGGATCAAACTAAACTTGCATGTAAAGCAATTTTATCTTCGTTTTTCGGGATGTGTATTAAAAGACGCGTGCTTAGATATTTTTTAAATTCTTAATATATAATTTTGTATATTTTTAGCCTGTTGACACATGACCTTTGAGTACCAAATTTTCATATTTCTAAAGGTCTAACCATCGAAAAATTAAAAAAAAACAATTTGGCCAGCCCTTAGGAATTTATTTATTAAAGCAGTTATTAACATTGAAAATGTTGTTATTTTATTATTTAATAGTTAAACATTTCATTGTATAAGTGCACGTGCAAAGTGAGATTTTATTTTCGTAAAATTTTCAAAATTTTGAAAAAAAATATTTTGTAATAAAACGCAAATTTTCAAAAAGTTGCCAAATTTTGTTTATGCATATAAAATGCTATTTCTGAAATAAAAAGTTTTCAAAAAAATTTTGAAAAAATAAAATTTTTAAAATTTTCAGAATTTTCAAAATTTTGCGAAAATAAAAACTCACTTTGCAGTTGCCCTAAAGTACAATGTAAAATAAAAATTTTATACCATGATCTACATTAAATTTTATTATTAATTAACTATATTTGATTAATTAGAATTATATATTACATTGCATGTTAAAGATTCCAGTTAACATACAAATTTTTTTTTGAGCTTTACCAAAAAAATTTAATTAATGTTAAATATTTATATCCATTTAGTTCATTATAAATTTCAAGTCCAATAATATTGGATTTAGCTTATAAAAAAAGTAAGTTTGCATGAGATAGGACATGATGATCTTACCTAAACCCATACCTTTGATGGCCTCGCTGCTCACCTAAATATTTTGTCTAAAAAAAAGAAAAATTTATTTTGACTAGAGTTATTAGGTCCAAAAACATTTATAATGTAATTATTATTCATTTTCTGTGCTAAAATCAGATGTTGTAGTTTCTTCATTCGAATCCTCACTTGAATCATCTTCATTATTACTGTCATCTTTGTTATCATCAAATTGATGCTTTAATTCTGTAATTCGTTTATCTAAAGTGCCCGGGTTTATTTGGGTCCAGCTTCGTTCGACTCTAGAAAATGGTTAATTTATACAGAAATAACAATCTCTGAAGTTTTTTCCAAATTTTTTTAATAACCATTGAACAACCATAAAATTACAAAATGTGATATTTGTATGATTAGCAACATACGATTTTAAAGTTTGTAAAAGATATAACAAAACAATTAGTTTAAACAAAAGTTACAAATAAAGCAAAGGAATAAAATATTTGCTTTATTTAAATACTTAAACAGACAAGTCTATTATGAGCCAATTTAAAATCCTTAACTAAACAAAAATGGTAATATTTTAAACAAAACAGTTATTATTTTACAAAAACATAAAATTAATTTGTAATTACATAAATGTTATAATAAAAAAAACCTCTTATCCGGGTCCAAATCAAGCCGATAAAAATCATCTAAAATTATGGTTGCATCCTCTTTGTGCTTTTTGTATTTTTTCGATTTACCTTTAATATTTGAATATTCCTTTTCATCAATTCGCTCCTTTAAAGTAGCTGTTGTATTATTGTTTAGCCCTGGTGGATCAAAAAGATCGGTAGATGAATGTTCAATCATCCCGCCATACAAAAAGAGCGCAAAGTGGGAAGTATTATTAATATCGCTGTTTTTGATGTTGTTTTTATTATTATTGGAAGCTAAATTTAAGAGGGCAGCCGTGGATTTCATTCTAGGACTAGGTCTTATAAAACTTGCAGCAAGCTGAACGTTTGCTTCTCCAGGGCTGATTTTCAAACCTCGATTTTCTTTTATAGATTGTGGGCTAAATTTCAAAATTATATATATAAAATTATTGAACACTATTTTTGAAACAAAGATGTAAAAAATTTAAGAGTTGAGGAACATATTTGTCCCATTTTCACCCCCCCCACTCTCCCCCTTTCCTTCTTTTTTAAACATTCGTTTTAGCCATATTTAAACATCTAAATGTGGAAAAAAAATTATAAGTATAATCAAATAGCAAAAATTAAAAAAAAATATTTAAAATAAGTAATTAGGAATTCTAAATAAGTCTTTTCAAATAGGTCTTTTTTAATCAAAGCGATTATAAAAAAAATGTAGTATAATCACTTATAAAATATGAATACTTTTTTTGGTTTATGTAAGCATTTTCGCCGGGTAATTTTTCGGAGCCTTCTTGACTCTTAAGTTTAACCTTTTTAATGTTTGTAGAAAGAGTTTGGGATATTTCTTCGTCCTGTTCATTAAAAATATTCTGATTCTCTAACGCTGTATCATTGAGATGCTTTTTGAGTATAGGAAAGGGTACCCAAGTAGCAGAAGGGATATCAAACTGATAGGTGTCATTGTAAAATACGCTTTCTATTTCGAATAAAATAAATTAGGTAATATAAAAAACGCTTGAATAAAGTACATATTTTGTAAAACAGGATGTTTTTGTTATGTGATTATATCAGAGGAGATAATTGAGTTTAGAGTTGTTTTATATATTGACAAGCTCGTGACCGTTGTCATACACTGGGTCATTGCCGAATACTAGGGTGGAAAGGGGAAAGTTATTATCATACTTCATTGAGGTAATCCAGGGGCCAAAGAAGGGGATTGTAATTAGTATGGCGAGGGGCATTAGGATAAAGAATAAATACATGTAGATCTTTAAATTTATTTCAAACATTTACTTATTCAGCTTTTATATTTACTTTAAACCATTTATTAATTTCATCGCATCAAAACATAGAATTCTCCTTGCCGGCACTCAGCCAACATATAACATAATCCTCTTTTTAACCATAAAAAAACTACTACTAAAAAAACTAAAATAATAATAATTATTTTTTCTTTTTCTTTTCTTAGGCTTCTCGTGCGCGTGGCTTTTCGTATGCGTTGGCACGCGCACGACATATATAAAAAACGCTCACACTTAAGTCTTAACAACAAATATTTTTTTAAACATTTACATAAAAAGTAAGATAATATTGTTTCCTATCTAACTTAATTATTTTGTATGTAATTGATACAATAAATTAAAATAGGTAAATTTTTAGTATTTAAAAATATTACTTAAATCCGGCTAATATGTAATGATACAGAATAAAAAAACATAAATATCATATAATAACAACTCCTTAAAATTGTTTTTCAGCAATTCTTTTATTATTAAAACACTATGAGTTAAAAATTGAAATTTTAATCAGGGAGAAAATTGTAAAAAAAAAATTGTAGTGTTGAAAAATACAATGGATATTCAAATAATCAACCATTTAAACAAAAAAAACCAAAAATGTAATTAGTGAATCTTTCGAATTAAATATAATAATTTACCGTTTATTTTGATCTTTTTTAGCCTCAACCATTAAAAAATTTATAAAAATTGTTAAAAAAAACCTAGAAAGATTTATTTAACAAAAAACAGTTAAAATGTTAGATTTTAACTTTAAATAATATTCTAATTTTAAACAACCGGTAGTTTAATTTATCTATAAATTATGTTTTAATAAAATAAAAAACAAAATGATTTTTTTTATTTTGGGCTTTTTCAAGGTCGCAAAATCAATCATTTTCCAAATTCAGCAATTTTTTAATTGTCATCTATTAATTTAACATAGCATATATAATAATTTGCAAAACGAGATAAAAATATTTAAGGTAAGGCCATAATGTACATTATTTCGCCGAGATTTCAAAAAGTTCTCGCCAATCATTCATTATTTTTTATGTAGACCTTTGTGATCAAACCGCATAACAAGTCGCCAAATAAAATTTGTTTTGAAAGAGAGCAATTAATTCCCCAAATCAAATAAATTGATTAGGAGCCTATCACGTACATATATATACAACTTATTTACAAATCCTTAACTTTCGAGAAAAAAAACACAAAATAAACCGCAAATAACTTCTTCCGTTTGTTTTCGATCGAATACACCTCCAAACAGCAAAATTCTTTCGTTCTGGTACCCCAAGGCAATAGATCCACATCGGGAAGGCAGGTTAGGGTCGGCCCCAAGTCCAAACTTTTGTTTAAGTTTCGACCATCTCCAAATTTGTGGTATTTGATTGGCTGGAAGTGCTACATATAATAAAAAAATTTGTAGAAATGAACTTTTATCTATTCTCAAAAATATTAGATTGAAAAATAATTTTTAATTTTGTAAGTTCATTCGCGAAATATAGATATAATAAATGAGTGAATAATTATTATCCTAATCGCTCTAATAATATAGAAAAAATCGTTTTAAACATAATTCTTGATTTACTCTTTTGTATTTACATACATATAATTATTGATTAAATGTTTATAAAAAAAAATATAAATTTAAAAGAGAAAAAAAACATTCAAAAAAAATGACTTTGATCGGGATCTGGAAAAAGTTTGTACATGTCGGTTAAGTAAGTCCCCAAGTTAGTTTCAATAGCAAAACAGTTAGATTTTTCAGGATTTTTTGATTTTCCATTTGCAGATTTTTTTTGACTTTTAGATATCTTTTTGGAATTTTTGTTCGATGAATCTGCCATTTTTTGAGCTGTGGATTCAATCGTATAGCCCCAAAATAAAAGTATTCCATTGTCATCAGGCCTTACTCTGGCTTTGTCTCCGTTTTCCTGAACGTCTCGCTAAAATATTGAGTTTTATTTAAAACAATTAAATAATTCAAACACGAAGAATCAAGTGGTTTCAGTAAAAAATTATATAGAGTAACGCCTTACAAATCAACTTATTTGTTTTTTATCGTAGAGCGTTTTTTGGCCAAATTGTCAGCTGTAAATATTCTATTATTTAGAAAAATGTTAAGAGTATAAATAATTTTTAAATGATTCATGAAAGTAATAATACCCCAAATATTCAACAACAGATGAAAACAAGATTTTTTTATCATTTTTTTTATTTAAAGAGTCTTAAGATTGCAAAATTAGATATACACTTTAAACAGAGCAATATTTTTGGCGTTTTGTTAAGTCAATCTTATTTTAATAGAAATAAATAATTATAAAAAAAAATGCTAGGGAAATGAATTATTTTATTGCAATTAAATAGCCTTTCTAAAACTCAATTTATTTATAGGCTAGCTGTGGGATCAAACAAGCAAATTCTTATTAAAATAAAACCTCTTTTTTCAAGATTAGGAATATTAAAACATGTAATTAAAGCAATTTATACAAAAACTTAAACATGCATTTTGTAGCACAAATTACAATATTTTTTTTTACATTATAAATAACATTAATGAGCTTTCTTGCAAAATACAAAACGAAACTGTTTAAAATCATACTGAAATAATATAAATGAATTAATAACTAAAAGGCAAAAATTTAAACAGTATGATGAGCAAATAAAAATGTTTAAAAAAAAATGCAAAAAAAAAAATATACATTTAAAGAATATATGAATATAAATTCAAAATATGGTTTAAAAATAAAAATATAGATAGGAACTTTGATTTGGTATGGTACAAAGTGAAACGCAGATCTGGCTTGAGGTCCTGAATTTATGGGTATGAGCCCCTTTTGATTTTTTGGCTCTATCCGGCACCAAATTCTGTTCTCGATGTGAAACACGTAGAGGTCATTGTAATATTGACAAGTCCTATTTAAAAATAAAATAATTTTTTTTGCTAAGAGCCACGTGCAAATTGAGTTTTTATTTCCTATAAATATTAAAATTCTTACTTATTTTGATTTTTTAACGCAAATTTTGAAAAAATTTCCAAATTTAGTTTATGCTTGAAAAAACTTTTTATAAAATAAAAAAATATAAGAAAAATAAAATAAAATTTTCAAAAATTTACAGAAATAAAAACTTCTCACTTTGCAGGTGGCCTTATGAAAGAGTAAACAAACAATGCAAGATAACGAAATACATTTTACGTACTCGTAGTTGTTAAAAAATCCGCCAAATAAAACGAGTAAATTGTTGTTGTAGGTGACCATGCGATGTCCACTGCGCGGGGGAGGTGGGTTTGGTGCTCTAAATAATGTATAAAAACTAAGCATATTTGCAAATAATTAAATTATTACACATTTAGTTTTGTGTTAATAATCAAATTTAATATTTTTACTTGGTAATAACAGGATAAGCCCATTTAAAAATACAAAACAATTTGAAATTTAACAAAAATATAAAAATTTTTTTTTTAATTTTACATAAGTTTAAATGGTTCTTTGCTCTATACATTTGGGCCAATGTTTAGATGTAACAAGTTGCTTATAGATAGAGCATTAAGCAGGCCAACCCTAATATTGCAATTAATGTTTGTTGATTTATTTTTGCTTCAAATTTTTGTTTTCTTAAAAATTGTAAAAGTGAATGAGTAGTCTATTTTTCAATTTTGTACATAATATTTTTATATGACAAAAATTTTCGAAATTATATTTATAGCATCATGGAAATTATTAAATACTTAATTATAGATTTGCTCAATATAAGCATATTCATACCAGGTATTTTTTTAAATCAAAAACTTAAATTATTTCTGCCAAAATATTTCCTATGAAATATAAGAAAGATATTTTTTATGCATATAAAATTAGGATTGATAACTATTTTGTAGCAATTAAAAAAAATTATTTTTTCAAAAGTTGAAAAAAACATTACTCTACTTTCTCCCATCTATTGCTAGCTAAATGGAAGCACCATAAATCATTGTAATGGTGAATTTCCGTTTGGGATGGATTACATGTTTCACCGCCAAATAACCATAACTGACCATTATTCCCTGCTAGGTTGGATACAGCAATCTATAAAAATGAAAATTAAAATTATCAACAAATAAGTAATGTCAACCACATAATATTTTGAAAATTATGTTGATGTTTTTAAACACTTTGAGTTATAATACAGGTAAATTACTTCTAGGGAGCTTCAGATTTAAACAAGAAATTTTTATTATACATATAAATTTAAACTCATTCAGGCTTCTACTAACAAAAAAAAACAGAAGATGTGTATGTATATAAAAAGGCAATATAACAAAAAGTTATAAAAACCATTATTTAAAATCAAAACTTTACAAATTCACAAAATGTGAGTTTCAGTCCATAAAATTTATAATATTCGGAGAGTCAAATAACACATAAAAATTAATAAAACATTGCTGAATCAACTATAAATTAATTCAGTTGTAAACAAATATTTGGGTAGATAGTTAAAAAATGCATTAAAAACAATTAATTTTCATTTACAAAATTATATTTGGCCATTGGTTTGACCTGGATTGATATAATCACTTTTGTTAAAAAAATCTAGGCTCAAATATAAAAATTAAATATTTATGTAAATGAAAATAATATGATTCATCCCAACTTTAATTGCTTTCGTCATTTAGGCTCAAAAATCACATATAAAATATAATCACATAATTTGAATTCCCTCTATGTATACAAATATTTTGATTTATTCAAACTTAAATTTTGAAGTTTAAAGTGCAAAATTTTAAATAACTTTGTATATCACATAACATAAATATATGTCTTTACTTGATGAGCTGATCTTGCAGGTGGCCTTATTTCAGTCCTAATTTCAAACCAATTGTTAGTTGCTGGAATGTATTGAAACATTTGATCATAAAAGCAAACCTACTATAAATAAATTAATAAAAAAACTTTTTTTCCATCGTCATATTCACCCCCAAATAAATACAGCAAGGGCTTAGTTGGATGAGGTGTAAGTGTTGCATTAATTCTAACAATATATATATTATAATGTAAAATTAAAGGGAAAAAAGTTTTTTAGAAAACTTAAAAGCTATATAATTTTAAAATTTTACAAATTATCATAATTATTTACCTCACTGTTGGATATGGTATCTCTACAAGTTGAGATAAAGAAAGTTCCAATCCAATATCCTAATTAATTTAATTAAATTTACATTAACGTACTTTTGACGGTATCACATTCTCTAAACTAAAATTTTTTTCAATATTTTTTCGTTTTTTTGACATGCGGTTTTAATGAATGCGTGATGTTTCAATTCCCAAGCTTGTGTAGAAAAGTTTTAGTTTTATTAATAAAAATTTTAGTGTATTCTGTATAAAAAGTCTATTAGATGTTTTACAATTGGGAAACGTAATTTATCAGATCAATTATTTGTGGTAGGTTGTAAGTTTTTTTACATCTTAATTATTCTTTAATTGTTGTTTGATTTTCTATAAAAATTTGTTTATTATGCTTTAATAAATTGCATTTGTGAAGAAAAGTTTTTGTTTATTCTCTCATATTTGGTATAGCATAGAGATGATAGTGTCAATAACCCAAATATCAAGTTTGAGTTTACAGAAGAAAACAAGAAAGTATGTTTAAATATCTAAATTAAATTTTAGAAAATAGAGGCTGTAATTGGTCAGTATCCTAAAGGGTTTGAAAGGGCTGCAGTTATGCCACTCTTAGATATTGCTCAAAGACAATATGGTATAACTATAGATAATTTATAATTTAAAGTCTTAGGGGTTGAAAAAACCCCTTTTTTTGAAACTCAAATTTTTGTTTATTGAAAATCTTACTGACAAATGAATTAATTATAAATAATTCTGATATAAGCAAAAAATATTAAATTTTTAATGATATGGACTTGATAAAGCTAAAACCCTTAATGTTTTATTAAAGAAATTAAAAAGGTTTGACCAAATGGGCATTATCCCAGTGTTAGGAACATTTTTTGTTTTAAATCGTAAAGTGAATTTTGACTACTTCTGTTAATAAATCTAATTATATAGATGGACTGCATGAAAGCCTTATTTAAGTTTTGTGTTGCTTAAAAATTGAATGGTTTATGTTAAAAATTTGAAATTTTTCTCTTATAAGATAAAGCCTTATTAATATAAGGTTGCTTAATTATAGTTGTATTATAAATTTTTTTTAATAGATTAATATGAAATTTTATGTTAGTAAATCAATTATTGTTGTATTACCTTTTTTTAATATAACGACCGGGGATTATAAATGATTTATCCAAATCAAATAATTTTATTGGTTTAGGTTGGCTACCCTTATCTGCCATGCACAAAGTAGCAGAAATTCTGAGAATGCCAAGAATGAGGGTCTATGAGGTTGCAACTTTTTATACCATGTACAATAGGTATTAATATTTCTTTTATTTTTTTTTTTAAATTCTTTAATTTGCAAATTTATTTACAAAGGATCATTTATTTAAAAAAAATACATTATATACCCTTATAATGTTATTGAGATAAATGGGGTTTATAACATGTTGGTGCTAATATTTTTTTCTACCTTTTGTTAGTATGAGAATCTGTTTGATTGATAACCTTGAGTGTTTTTTTATTACTTTTGTATTCTGTAAGTATTTCTCTTATTACCATAGAAAGCCAATGGGAAAATATCACATCCAATTGTGTACTACAACTCCCTGTATGCTTGGAGGTGAAGGCTCCCAAATAATTTTGGAAACGTTGGAAAAACGATTGGGTTGGAAAATTACATATTTTATTTTTGATACAATATCAATTTATATGTGCTGGGGACACCACAGTGATTAAGGCTGTTTTATAGTTAAAATTCATCAGTTGATTGTATTTTTCTATTCCTGCCTAACTTAGCGATCATTCGTCCGCCAATTGTCTTACATGAAACACAAAAATTATATAATGTATCGAAATATTTTTAAAAAACAATAAAGCTAACACTAAAAACTAAACTGAGCTTCAATCTAAATGACGGTAGAAAAATACGAATTCCGACCCAGCTCGGCATCAAATTTTTAAAATAATCATTGCCCGGCCCGATACTCAAATACTGCACAAAAATTAAATTATTCCAATGTCAAATATATAGGATACATGTATTTGTATTAGGTATAAAACCTGGCCATACAACTCCCGATATGTTATACACCCTTTCCGAAGTCGAATGTCTCGGCGCGTGCGTTAATGCTCCTATGATGGCAATCAACGACGACTATTACGAAGACCTGAGTCCGCAATCAGTTCATGACATTTTAGACGAGCTAGAAGCTGGTAAAAGGCCCAAACCCGGCCCTAGGTTAGTTTTTCTTTAGCTTAAATGTTTGATCAAAAAAAAAATAAAAAGCGATATTAAAGCCTCTTAGGTTAACATATATATTTTATATAATTTTCGAGCTGTATTATAATATATTATTAAGAATCAAGGTTGTAAACATTGCAGAGGGACATTACCAAACTGTAATGTGATATGATGCCTTTTGATATGCACTCTTTTTCAATAAATTATAGAACTCTTTATTGATATACTTATATTCTTCTAATTTTGTAATTCTAAACTTTTCTAGTTTTTTTTTATATTTAAATTTTTTATATAAGGGCACGTGCAAAGTGAGTTTTTATTTTCGTAAAATTTTAAAAATTCTGAAATTTAAAAAAAAAAAATTTTTTTTCAAAATTTTTTAAAAATTTTTTATTTCAGAAAAAGCATTTTATGTATATATACCAAATTTGGCAACTTTTAAAAAGTTTGCGTTTTATTTCAAAATAAAATTTCTCAAAATTTTGAAATTTTCACAAAAATAAAAACTCACTTTGCACGTGCCCTAAAACATTAGTGAATCACGTTAATCAATTGTTATATTCTGAACTTTTACACAGGAGTTCCCGTCATAGTTCTGAGCCCATCAATGGACAAACATCGTTAATTGAGCCGCCAAAGGGCCCTGGGTTTGGTGTTCGTTCAGATTTATAAATATTTGCATTTAAAAATGAACATTTATCTTTAAAAATTTAAATTTGTGTATTTATATAATAGTCGAAATCTACACACTTCCTTTATA
The DNA here is from genome assembly GCA_030555515.1 of Acutogordius australiensis. Taxonomy (NCBI): domain Eukaryota; kingdom Metazoa; phylum Nematomorpha; class Gordioida; order Gordea; family Gordiidae; genus Acutogordius; species Acutogordius australiensis. The sequence goes on from CM060242.1 coordinate 43,879,269, forward strand.
TATATGTTATTTTAGTTAATTAAGTTATATAAATAATTTCATTTGATTGTGCTAATAAAATATTTTTGATATATTTGTTGTATTAATTAGATGAGAAAGTTTTATTTATATCTTTAAGGGAGAATATAATTCAAGTTTTAGTTTTTTGTCTAAAAAAATATATAAATTGGTTATATTTTAAGATAAAATTTAATTATTAAAGTTTTGGACATAATTATGCGTTTCTTTATATTAAACCAAACACCTTTATTTTTGAAGATGAATATATATATATACAAACTAACAAAAAATAGCTGGGGTAATTAATAAAGGGTAATTGTGTCAATATAGATATAATATTTAATTAAAACATATAGTGTAGATTTTTTTTCATATTGTCTCTTTAAATACATATATATTTGAATGGAATATTCGATAAAATAGTAATCTATTTCTACATTTCAATACGGCATGCACCGGTAATTTTTTAAGGGAATATGGATATCAGCGCTGACAATTTAATTTACTATCAACATAACCTCATTTGCGCACTGTTCAATCTGTTATTCTTTAAAAATACTGGTGTAATTGAACCCATTCCCAGTTTATTTATATAGCTTTAGGGTAAAACGAGCATATTGTTCCACCTTACCAAAAAAAATAAAAGTTTTTTAAAATTTTAATTCCAGAGTTTACCTATTGTAAATATGTAAAAAGACATTTCATTTTATTTTGCCTTTGAATTTTTTTTTGGCATTGTTTCTAAAATTTTTAAAGTTTGTAGCTGACTTAAGTTTGTTTAGAATAAACGGTACGGATTTGAAAATCCTTAATTTGGCATTTTTGATTTTTGTTTTTAGCTCATAACTCAAAATTTGTTGCCCATTGTAATATGTAATTATTTATTATCCTAACTAAGCCAAAATATTATTTTGAAGATTAAAACTGTAATTTGTAAGTATCAATTAAAATTATCATGGGACCTGATTGAGTAGAAAAGTAGTAGGTTGGTAGCAAATAGTCTATTCGTTAACATTCAAACAAAAATTATGAATGAGACCTTTGCACAAGAGTGAAAATATTGTTTTAAACACATGTGATATCAGCAAACCTTTCCCCTAAATAGGAGGATAGGCTTGGCTTTCCAATAAGTTTCAAAAACGTCATTTTTATGGCTGTTACTTGCTGTAATATTTCAAAGCGATTCATTTTATTGGATATTATGGTATTGAAACATACCTGATGATCCTACTGGGCCCATGGACGTCGCCGCTCAACAGTTTTGATGACCCTCCCTTTAGAGCCTTACCTCTTTTACGTTGCCCAATGAGATTTATCACCGGTGACTATAGTTTTACGCTTAGGCGCATAGGATTAATAAGCAACTTTGGGATTCAGGTCCTTTTTTTAATTACTCACCAAGCTCAACGCTGGTCACCCTGTTTCAAAACGTGCTTTTACGGCTCTTCCGATCTTCTTTTATATCCATTGGTTTTTTGTTAAAACAAATAACGCTATTCATAGGATGGTGGCAACAGAGCAAAAAATTTATTTTTACCTGCACGGCCACTAGAACTAAAATTTAACATACACCTTGGCCTGCAATCGATTCCTACTACATCATTACTATTAGTTGACCTACTCATCTACATGTGTATAACAATTAAAACTTTACAAGAAAGTCAATTCACAAAAAAAAATATATTAATGTATGTAGGGCATGTTAATCCCGGAATCTGGAAGGAGTTCATCAACTCCAGAGTTCCGGAGTTTTATTTTTTTTTTGAATTTGCCAATAAACATTAACTTATTGGAATGTTGGAATTTGTATTTTTGTAGTCAAAACTTATTTTTGTTTAGTGAAATTTGTAAATAATTGAAAGAGCAACTAATGATGTAATAATTACATGTATTAACTAGCAAATAGAAAAAAAATCGGAGTTTATGAACTTCTTGATTCCGGAGTTTTGACATGCCTTGACTGTATGATAATACGATATCCCATATAGCCGTGTATACTTAAAATTAGAAATTGATATTAGGAATGAAAAATGTGCAACGGGGAAACTCGGTCGTGATATTTTGGCCCCAGATGCATTTTATTAACTTTAATTAAATAGTTTAAGTGTTAAATTTTCAACATCTGTTCATACAGCTAGCTAGATATAAAATTTTGCTATAATAGTTACTCATTGTGGCCCTGTCCTGTAAAGTTTTGATTTTCCGTAAAACAATGATTTTCTATCAATAAGGCGCGAATTCGTACAATTACCGAAAAGATAACAAAATATGCCTTTCAGTTATCAAAAAACATGCGTTTTTAGATTCAGAAAACGAATAGAAATGACCTTAGTTAATTCAGTTGTTAAATATCTCATTTTGATTACAATGCCAGTTAACTCAAATGGATATATCTAAGAATTAAGAAAAACATATATTATTATATTAAAATACACTTAAATGAATTATTCCATTATATATAAATATACGAAAATGTATTAGATTGAATATGGTATGGTTTAACTATATTTATTACACAGGTTAACAATTTTTTGAGAGTTATGGGTTAAAACTACAGATATCAAAACTGCCTTCTTAGGAAATATCAAATCTGTTTATTGTTTTTCCTTATTAAATTTTATTAGTCAGTTATAAACATTGAAAGTTATAAAGAGGTCAAAATTTTAAAAACAAAAATAAATTGAAATTTATTTTGCACATTCACATTTGTTATTGTTAAATTCAAACTTCAAATAACATTTTATTTAAAAACCGATAATACTTCGTGTCTTATTAAAAATATTTTGTATCTAAATGCCATTGTAAGAGTTTAATATATTAATTAAAATAAAATTTATATTTCATTATTTGTGATTAAAAACTTAAGTTTCAAGGGATTTTTATAAAAAAAAAAATTAAATTTTTTTGGGGGGTGTATTTAGCTACTTAAGCTTGAAATAGGCCATTTTTTGTTATAGACGGCGGATCTATGGAGCCAAAGACAGAACTAAGAAAAACGAATTATTTATGAGTTTAGGCCATATGGGGATGCATTCTCTATGTTTCATAAATTTAACATTTCTGACATTGATGATTGTTAACCTGTGTTATTTATATAAACAGATGCTTGTGGAAGATGGTTGATAGCGAACAGATACAAAAGCAAAAGTCAGCTCATAAATATCACAATAATTTTATCCAAATTCGTCCAGTGCGTTATAATTTTGGACAAAATAAAAGGCCGAAATAACGAGGATTAATGAATTGCTGAATTAGTTAGGGAAGTGATCCACCAATTTTTGATTGTCATCTATAAGACATCACTATTGAATGACAAAAGTCGGAATCAAACGGTACACAAAACATTTAAAAAAAATTATCCTCATCTTTAAAATAACTAATAATTGGGCCATACGATAAAATCAGCTCTTGTCTGTTAGACTAAATATGGGAGTGGCTGGGGGGAGGGGACTTGCTGCGCTATACGCATGTTAAATTTAGCCTTTTTGAAACCTATGTGACAAGTGATAATTTATTTTGTCTTTTATTTTCAATTTTCCTCGGATCTTAGGGCCAAAATCATGGATCAGATTAAAAATCCTGCATGTATTAGAGATATGACCGCTGTGAAATTATTCAGTGGATTATAAATTTTAAGGATATTACATAAATATTAATAGACCTGTTTTATGTTTATGAATTTTTAAAGGTTGTTTGTTCTGTCCAAATTGATAAATTTGTATTTGAAATAAGCTCAATTAATGCTTACTTGCTATTTTTAATATCATATAAGTATATTGTGACCATTTTTTTATAAATTTAGAAATTTCAGTAAATGAAGATTTTTCCTAAAAAAATAATTTTTAAAAGGCTAATTTAGCTTGTGCCCTAAAAAGAAAATGCCAAAAAAGTGTTGGGTCCATGGTTACAAAAGTTTTACAATTTCAAAAAAAATTATTATGTTCTACATGTCAAAACTTAAAAATAAAAAAAGCGGGGGGGGGGGGGGGCGCAATTTCGTTTGGTAAACTACACTAGTTGTTTATTGTGTAAACAAGTGTTTTGTTTTATATGTATGTAAACAAATAACACATGTTGTTTGTTGGCCCAAAACAACTAAAAAGAACCGATTTTTGAGGTAAACACATTTTTTGTTTACAACTGTTGGAATATTCCAGAAAAACAAATAAACAAACAAAAGCAGATGTAAACATTATCAAAAAAGTATAAAAGTACAAACGTTCTTTATCTTTGCCATTTATTATTTTTATTTATTTCCCCCCTTATTTTTTTTATTTTCTGAGAAGTTTGTTCATTATACAAAAAAAAACTTGATAAAAATTTAGATAAATTTATTTAAATTTTATATTTCGGTGGCCAATTATATTTTCTGAAAATAATATTCAGATTTTGGACGATATTCGTGGATTATTTTAATATCTGAAAATGGAGCTCGTTCAACTTAGTAATTCGGATTTAAAAGTTTCGCCCCTATGTCTCGGGACTTGGCAATTCAATAATAATACACCTGGAACTTCGCTTGGAACATGGAATGCCCAAGAATACAAGGTTCATATGTTTTTTATGATTATTGACAATATTTTTCTGTTTAAGTTTTAAAAATATTTTGCGAAAATACAATATGCCCGTTTATTTTATATTCTCTGATAGATATATGTCACATAAATTTTTTTAATATATGTTTAAATAAGTACTCCTATATTATTTAGAATAATTTTTACAGAGATCTGCATGTCTTATTAACACTTAACGGTTTAGTGTATAATAGAGTTTTCAGAAGGATCCGAAATATTTTCGGGTAAGTCAATACGCCCCGGGCCGACCCTAAATCTTATATAAACACCCGTTTTGACAATTTATTTTTGGATAAATTTTCGCAGCGAGTTCTCTTTTTTATTTTAATTCATCTCATTTTTGATTACATGTGTCATTTTTGCTCTAACCTATATTCAAGATGCCTTAAAAGTAAATTTAATATTTTTCAAGAAAAAAATGGTTTGCTTCAAAAGTTTTTAAGGTTAGTTTTGGAGAGTTTTAAAATGATTACCAGCCATATTTAAAATCTATAAATTAAATATAACAAGATTTTACATTTAATCACAACTTTACCAAGTGGTTAAATATATTGAAAATATTATTAATGTTTTCAATTTTTAATTAAAAACGAGTTACTGTGAGTGCGCCCTCATAGATTATTATTATCTATGGAGATGACCAAAAATTTACGGCAAACATAAAGACGCCAATTCCTCAAATCATTTTAACAATTTACAAATGTGGCTACTTTCACAATTATTATAAAATTGTATCTTATTAAATTTATAACTGACGCAAATTTTTTTTATATATTTTTTGAAGGTGTCGAAAGGGATTGTAGACGCTTCTATCGAATCCGGGATCAACTTTTTCGACACGGCCGAGGTAAATGGTCGACACATTATACTGTATTTCCCTAAAAAATACGTTTGATAACATGATTATCGAATGGATTTTGCTTTTACCGTCTTGGTTATGTTCAATTTTTATTTTTTTTATAATAATGATAGGAGGGTTATTTTTTCTTGAAACTTCTAAAAGTTTTTTTGAAAGGGGGTTTTTGCAATTAAAAAAAAGGGCTTTTCTTTTGCCATGCTCATGAGTTTGTGGGCATATATGAAAAAAAACTCAAAAATTTGTTTAAAAAACCTTATTTATTTTTTCCCAGACCTGGTAAAATGCCGATAAAAAAATAGGTTTAATTACAAAAAAAACGGGTTTAATCAGAGCTGAAAAAAAGCCTCCTTTACGGGCTAAACTTGTTTTTCCTTTTTTTGTAAAAATCAAATAAATATATAAGTAAGAACAGGTACACAAAATGTCAAAAAAGTTGATATTCTTGTAATATTTCTATTCTAAAAAGACACTTGCAATACAAACTTAATTTTTCCGATCAAAACATAGGAAATTAAGTTGCCAATTATTGGGAATCCTAAAAAGTTAACCTAAATATTTTGATGTTTACTCTATCTCCTCGTGAGGCTTCACTCAGACCCTCAAAGAAATGTCTAATTATTTCATTAAAAAGCCTCTTGGACACGGGTTCGAACCCTCAACCTCTTGCGTTATAAGACAGGAATGATTGCCACCGAGCTCTCCCCGATAAAACATTTAATGGAAAAAACTTCCTAGGGCTTGAAAACAGTTTTGCTGCTCAGGGGCAATAAAAAGGCACGAATTGAGCCTTGTTTGATTGCATTTTTTTTCGGCCAAAGCTTTATTATCTCGTATATACGTTAGTTCGTCCAGATTGGAATTTTTTTAAATTTAACCACTCCTCATGCTGCTTTTGTAGTTTGAGAAAATCAAAATTTTATTTTCTTTCCCAGAATTGCTCAAAGGAGATGTATATATCTCTATGGGAACTGATAATGGTAATATAGAAGCCAAACCCTGCAAATTAAGTTGTAACATTTTTCATTCAAATTGTAGGAGGCTTGCACAATTTCTTAACTCCGTTTTTTTTCTATCCGAGTTAACTATTTAAATGAGATATATCATCCATCCGTTTAACAAAAGGAACATAATAACGCTAAAGAGATTTTTTTGAATCTCAAAAAATGGTAGTGTAATTTTTAAATTAATTAATCCAACGTTATATATTACGTTTAAGAAAGCCACATTTTCACAGGGGTCGTTCTCTATTACTTTAACAACACGACCCCGATCCCAAAATTTTAACTCACCGCGGGCCCTATATGAAAAAAAAGGTTTGTGGCCATGCTGAAACTAATTATTTTTTTTTACCTCTACATAAAATAGGATATTAAATAAATTTATTTGTAGATTCTATCACATGGCTGTTTTTCATATTATTAATGTTTACGGCTACATTATTTTATTAATATTTCCGTTTTTAGTATAACCTATAAAAACGAATGGTATTAGCATTAAAATGCGTACATAAATAATTAATACAAAATTTATAAATTTTCTCAATTCCTTCCTTAATTACAAATGTTTTACATTTATATTTTATGTAACAATTTAAATACCATTATTGGTACCGCTTAGGCCTTCATGATATATCAATTAGTAGTTTGTTGAACCACTAAGTAATAATAAATCCAGCGTCTCCTACTCCCCAAATTTCATGGAAGGGCTACCCCCCTCGGCAAAATCTCGAAAGTAACTCCCCCCCCCCCCACCCAATTTTTTGTCTGATTATAAATTAAATCAATTCAATTTTATTTATTATTATAATGATATAAATGTTTAAAATTATTGATAATTAAGTCATTATCTAATTGTAATAAAATGTCCTCTCCAGATTTTGTAGGAAATTTGTAAAAACATATCTCCCATTTTGTTACAAAAGAAGTTTTAATTAATTTTATCCTGCTCATTGATCTCTCAGCGCTACAGCTGGAGATCGTTGTTGTGAGCAAGATTTTATATATTTTTTAAGGTTTTAACTGTTGTAGGGGAGACCTAAGCAAAATGGTTGGCGGGGTGAAATGATTAATGGATATATCTCTGCCAAAAATTATTCAATATATATAAATTTTATATATGTTGTAGATCTTTAAACAAGCTATCGATTTATTATATTTTTTACATATACATTCATTTGAAAAAATTTAGAAAATCTCAATTAAAGAAAAAATGCTATTTCTAATTTATGTTTTAAGCAACAATAATTTTGCTTTATTTTAAATAAAATGTTACCTCGAAAATATTATTTTAATCAAAAGATTAAAAAAACACTTCGTTGTAAGAATATAATACATTTTTAACTTAAAACTTAATATTATTTGAACATTATTGATTTTGCAAACACTACTCAATGCGGGGCGAAATGAACAACATTTTGTAAAATATGTTTCTGAGGATACAGTAAATTGAATTATCATATTTTAAATAAAGGCACTTATTATTTTGGATAACCTTGTATCTCATATTTCCATAAAAGCAGTGAACTTTTTTAAAGATAATGGGATTAAAGTGGTAACATTACCACATGTTCACAAAGACTTCAACCCCTTGATGTTGAGATTGTTGGGCCACTGGTAATTGATTATGATATAATTATTAATAAAATGATCTAAATCTATATTTATTATTTAATATATAAGGTTTATTTGAAATTAAAGCTTTAAATTTAATATATTTTACACACCTTCATTTTGCCCCAGAGGTATTTTATTTTACCCAGTATATGAGGCGAAATGGTTAATACTAGTGGGCTTGTTAAATATCTTTTTACAGAATTATATTTTTTGGGTTAAACAAATTTTTTTATAAAATATAATGAATTTCTATAAAATGAGCCATTAATTTTTTCTTTTAGATTAAAAATGTGTCAGCAGCAACGATTTTGCAAAAATATGTTCATTTCGCCCCTGTCTCCCCTGTTTTATTTAAAGCCCTATAAGGTAGTAAAAAATTGTCATCTGAACTAAACAAGGTTTCATCATCATCCTCATCACTTTTTTCAATGTCATCCTCCAAATAGTTACAGAAACTCTCTGGAGTATTTTTTGATTCTAGAATTTAAAAAAAATATTGATCATTTAAATATTGGGTAGAAATGATTCCATCTATTAAAGCCTGGCGGAAAAACGGAATAAACATTTTCATTTCTTCAGAAATCAAATAAGGATCAAGGTCGTAAAAAGCACATATCTCGTTTATATTTTCCACATTCACTTTATTGTATTTTTGTTTGTGAAGCTGTGGTAAAATACGAGACTCCTTTATAAAATTATAAAGTATCGTCATAAATTTTTTTTGATATGGTAAATTTAGGTAAAAATATGCCAAAAAAGTATTTTTTGACAACTTTAATAGCAAATAAAATGAAAACTAGATCAGGTAGGAAATACGGAAAGCACCATGATGTTTAAATAAAATGAAAACTAGATCAGATAGGGAAAGCACCATGATGTTTAGCAGAAAAAACTGCGCTAGAAAAATGTTCAAAATTTTTGGTCTAAAATATGAAATCATTTTTTGTCGACCAGTGTTATATAGACGTGTAAAAAATTGAGAAAAATTTTTTATTCTTATTAAATAAATTACCCACTTTGACTGCTACCCTCCTTTTTAAATACCCCCATAACTATACCTACCCCCCTCGGCCGATTTTTTGGAACCGCTTGGTGTAGGTATGTCTGGTAGGTAATTTTAAGAATGTTAAAACCATTGGTTGATTAGGTAACCTTTCCCCACTTACGGGCGCCTACCCGTTAGGGCTACTCTTTTAACCCAAACAAAGCAATTAAGATTACCGATGGTAAATAAAGATTTGCTCGCCTCGGCGAACTAGATTTTTAGCCTAGGCTCTTACTTTTAGACATATCGTCTAAGACCTACTGCCTAAGCAGGCCACTCAGTAAATTTAATGGTTGCACATGTATGCTATTTTTTTTAAAGAAAAGGGTACTGTGCACGGATTCGAACTCGCAACCTCTTGCATCCAAGGCAGAGAATTTGCCACTGAGCTATCTGAGCCGATACCAAGGGTAGGTGACTATTATGTGTACGTTTATGTCTTGTTTTGAGGCCAGCTCCTACGTTAGCTTTTTTAGGAAACAACACCAAGGTCGAGAGAATCGTAAAATGGCAAAAACCTTATAATTAATTATACCTGTTATCCACTTTTTCTTAGTAATAATTAAAAAAAAATGCAAATTTTATCTTTTTTTTTGATTCAGAAGCTTCAATCTTGAACAATTTCAACTTATAAAATACAAATATTTATTCTCATCTTTCTAATATTGTTTTGTTTTTTTATTTGTCATATTTACTTAATTTTTTTCCTTCTTTTCATTCTTTTTTCCTCTTTCTAATATTTTGTATATACGAATTTGTACTTCAACTCTAAGACACATATCTAAATAGCCATGTTAAAAATACCACTAAGAAAAAGGCCCAAGAGGCGCGTTTGTCATATATATAAAAGTGATATTGTAATTGTTTTTGTTTTTGTGTCATGATTTGTTTATAATTTCATATAAAACATGGCTAACAGAATTACAAGAAATGAGAATATATCCACAGTGTAAATAATTTTTTTTCTTTTTTTTTTTTTAAAATTCTTTATTTTTTTTTCTCTTTTTTCTCTTTTATTAATATATTTTTTTCTTCCTTTTTCTATAATTCTTTTCTTTCATTTTTAGCTCTGTTTTCAAATAGTTTCTCTTTTTTTTCCCCTTTGAATAACACAATATAATAAATACAAGTTGTATAAAATTGATGTTTTCGTTATTGGTATAACAGAGAAACTAGATTTGATATTTTTGAGTCATAATAAAAGAATTTTTTATTTCATTGTTAGCTTGATATTGTTTGGTTGTGTTCATTATGTTTTTTGTTCAGAGTTTTCGGGATTTTCACACCCGCCTTCTGAGGGCTGACGGTGACCCAAATTCGACTCTCGACTCCCTAGGCATCATCGTTTAGGACCTACTGCCTTGTAGGTCACCAGTAGTCATGTGGCTACTCTCTTGCTAAAACTTTTTTCCTGAAAATAAAATCTGCCTTTGCCGGGATTTGAACCCCGAACCTTCTAGGCTTATACAGGCTACAAGCAAGCGCTCTGACCACTCCACTATGCATAAATATAATTAAATATAAAAAAATAACAAATCAACTGCAAAATAATTATTTGAGAACCTCAGAAAAAATGCCAAAAAAACAATATTTAAAAACGATTAAATTGAATTATTTTTTTTTCATATTTACAACAGCGCTTAACTGTTAAATTCAAACTTTAAATTAAACTTTTATTAAAAACCGATAATATTTTTTTTCATTGTTAGCTTTTTGCCATTGAGGCAGTGAGCTCTTTCAATTTAAGTCTCCATTTGGTTCTATCTCTACACTCATTTCTATTTAGGTTGTGACATCTCATGCTAGCGTCTACTCTTTGAGACCAGGTGAGTTTAGGTCTGCCCCTTTTATTCTTGCCTTGCACTTCAATTGCATTTACCAGATTGCTTAGATACCCGTCTTTTTGCCTCATAACTTGTCCAAATCATCGGAGTCTGTTGATTTCGACTTTATTTTGTATGGGTGTTATGTGTAAACTTCCAAGTATAAGATCGTTGCGGATCTTGTCTCTGCGAGTCACCCCGAGAAACATCCGTAGCATGCGCATTTCCTTTTCCTTAATGCTGTTTTCACCGTCAGCCCTCAGAAGGCGGGTGTGAGAATCCCGAAAACTCTGAACAAAACATAATGAACACAACCAAACAATATGAAAACCAAAAACCGATAATATATCGTGTCGTATATAAGTTTGGACGTTAAATATTTTCTTGAGCTTGATATACTAATTTTTTTTATACGATATGATAAATAAAAGTTATAAAGGTTTTTTTTATATAAAAAATAGATTCTTAATTTTTTTTCTATGTATTTTCAATCTGTCGTTTTGGTAAAAAAGACCATTTTCTTGATATAGACAGTTGTAAGGAGCTAAGGCTGGAAGAAACTAAGAAAAACGAAATATTTTTATAAAATAAGGAATTATTTTATGTTTTATCAAATTCACGATTGTGCCTTTGATATTTGTAAACCTGTGTAATTAATTATCTTACTTAAATTTAATTGCTTTCCTTAAAACAAGCCTAAAATTTACATGAGCCGTTATATTATTATTGTTTGTACAATATATTAATTGTACCAGGTATATATTTGCGTCTTCGTTATAATGCGTTTCCTTCGTTTCTTTGACCTATTTCTACCTGTATTTTATACAAGTGTGTCACTTACATAATTAAAGAATGATATGTATGTAACATCTTCGTTATAGGCTAATAGCTTGGCAAAAGATAAATCTCTAAAACTTAACAATTTTCGACCTCTGTTGGTTGTACCCGTCTAAACTTAATATAAATTTTGCACAAAAAAGTATAACTTTATTATATATTGTAAATTTGTAATTTTGGGTTAGGAGAAGGGCGAAGGACGTTCAAGATATTCAAAGTAGTTTTTAGTTTTGGCGCATTATATAAAAAAACATGTAAGATTCGAATGTTTCTTAAATTGGCAACTAGACAAGTATTTTTCTTTTGACTAACGAGAGGGGTGTGTCCCTTTAGATTTTTAAGTCGCCATTCATCGGGACCACTCATACATTCCTAAAATAATTTTTAACTCAAAACTAATTTAGCTGACCTGTGCGATTACAATTTTGCTAGTTTAAATCATTTGTTAAATGGGTTATACCGAAAGACCCGATTTATTGCCTTATTATCCAAAGTAATAATTATGAGATTCTGTCTAAATTGTTTTCGTTTCATATCTTAGCCTTAATACGGTGTTAAAAGCTAAGCTCAATATTTATATTATAATTGTTCAGTTTAACTGCCAAATAAATCTTAATTTTTTTTTCTACTTATTTTGTTGTTAAATATGTCTCAATATCAAGTACATGCACCAGCATAAATCTAAATTTCATTTTTCAGGCCTATCAAAATTCGGAAGGTGTGCTGGGTAACATTCTCGAAGGGAGCTACAAATCCAGGCGAGGCGATCTGGTTATAGCTTCAAAATTTGGGTTCAGCGCAACGCCCGGTTCGAATAAACCCGAAGCATATACCGGTCCCGATATCGAAGATTCGCTCAACACGTCTTTGAGAAATTTGAAAACTGATTACTTGGATTTGTATCAGGTATGTGTGTGTGTTATAAGCTGACCCTATGTCTGAGAGGTCTGGTGTTCGATCACGCCCTAACGCTTAATTTTATGCCAAACTATTTTTTGCTAAAAACGATGCGTTCACAGATCATGCATTTCCTTCAAAAACTTTGAAATTTTTTAAAATTAAAAAAAAAATTAAAATTTTATGAATTTTGTGACAGTAAAATAAATTTAAAAAAATTTTTTTTTTTGAAAATTTAAATGAAATCTGAATAAGCCTCTATCAAGCTAGTTTTGATCCTTTAGAAATGTTTTAGAATTTTATTATTTTGTGCATATTTTTTTAAATTTGTTTAATGCTGAACAAATAAGTTTAATTTAATTACTTCCTCGTATACGAGAATCACCTACTTAATAAATAATTTTTTTTGCAATATTGGAGCATTAATGCCTAATTGGACAAGGAAGTTGTTTCTAATTAATATATAACAGATAAATCTTTATATCAGTACCGAATTGTGAGTTCATTTAGATGAAAGTACATTAAATATGCATCAAATCGTTTTTTTTATTAAGGTTGAAATTGAACGCATGGTAACAGAAATTCGATCTTTTACGTTAGCGTAAATTGCCTATAAAAATTCTTTTTAAAAAATTTAAAATAAATTTTGGAAAATTAAACAAATTTGTAAGGTCTAAACGCGTTCAAATATAACAAGAATTTGTATCAATCAGTGTCTCCCCCGGGGGGGGGGGGGGTGGGAACCAAGCGGTTCCAAAAAATCGCAGGGGTAGGTATTCAAGGGGGGGGGTTAATTATGGGGGGAATATGAATAAATTTCGAAGTTTGTTACCCCCGAGATTTTGCCGAGGGGGGTAGCTCTTCCATGAAATTTGGGGAGTAGGAGACGCTGGTATTAATGTTTTTGTCTAAACGACTGTCGAATTGTAAACATTTTTGTTAAAAAATATTGGCGTGATTGAAACTTAATTTAATTCAGCTCCTCATCCCCTCAAGGCAATGTAATTTTAATCTAGTTCTTGCATAATATATTATTTAATAAATCAGGTCGACATATATCAGTAAGTGTCAGAGAATAATAGAAGTATAAATGAATAAAACCCAATGGTGGTCTTATCTCATGGATATATTTATTTGTAATATTTTTTTTCGCCCGCAGAAAATTAGGTCTCTATCTCCAAAAAGGTCTTTTGTGACCAAGTTGACAGATTTTGCGATTTTTTTTTCACATATCAAAAATTACTTGCAATTTAATTTTTAAGTATATTATGCTCTTACATTATCATTTGAATAATAGGGTATTTTGCATTTCAACCTTAATACAACAAAATCGGATTTTAATAAATATATTAAAGTTTAAATTGACAGCTTGGCTGTCGTGAGTATACAAAAATTTGTGTATTTTTGTTTTTAATTTTTATTTTAACATTTTAAAATTTGTCATATTTAAAGCTGAGACTTACAAAGTTTTATTGGAAAAAATTCCAATTTATCCCTAAAATGGCAAATGTGATTTTTGTAGTTAGCTCATAACTTGCAAAAATTTATCTATTTGTGTATAATATATATTTGGATTAAAGGTCCATTGGCCCGTCGTGATGAAAGATCCGGCTGAAGTTGTTGCTACATTAAAAAGACTCCAATCGATGGGAAAAATTCGGTATTACGGCGTCTCTAACTTTGGGCCGAAAACGCTCAAGACCTTTTACGAGGCCGGTGGGCTACCCATAACTAATCAGGTATAGGCGACCCAATAATTTAAAAACATTTTTGTGCTTTTCAGAATAAACTGACTTTAAAAAGCACATGTTTCATGTAATTTTATATATATATATATATGACATATAAAATTCCCGTTTTGACGGTACTGCATTTTTTTTTTGACGCTAATGATAAATGCATTTTGTCAAGCCAATGGAGTTAAGAAAACTATTTTCTGGAATTTTTATAAATTTCTAAATCATTATTAATCAAAAAAATTTAAATCTATATTATTATTTTTCTCTTAATTTTAAAATATGAGGTTAGCCCAAAAATGGGCTTTTTCCCGGCTTTGGCGGAAGCTAGTTTGATTTTATTTAAAAAAATATGTAATAAGACGCATCCCACTCATATGATGCATCAAACTTTTGTGTCTTGCATTTGATTTTGTCTTGTATTTTTGCACATAGGCTTATATCGTCAAATCAAGAAACTTTTTTTGAGTATAGACAAAACAATTATCATAAAATTCATTTAAATATCCAATAATCATATTAATATATAATTTCATTGAAATGAAACAAAATTTTGTTACAATGTCGGACTTACTCATAGAATAGGCTAGTTAGCTATTACCGTTCAAAAAAACCAGCTACTTTATTTTTTTTTTCAAAATTTTTCATTTTAAAGCCGCCACAATGTACCGTTAATTTGCAAATTTTGCTATAGAATAGACCTATGAGCATTTTTAAATGGTTTCTATCTCCAACTAGTTAATTTTGTTTATTAAATATTTTCCTTCCAAGCTCCCGTACAGCCTATTGTGGAGAGCCATAGAATACGACATCATTCCCGAGTGCGAACGAAGGAATCTAAGTATCTTGGCTTACTCCCCACTGGCACAGGGCCTCTTGTCGGGCAAGTACGACACTGCCGATCAGTTTCCCGACGGAAGAAGACGTATCCGTTTATTTGATTGTAAAAGGTGTCCGTTTTAGATACGTTTTTAATTCTAATTTTTTGACATCTCCTCGCCTCGATTCAAATTCGCAACCTTCCTGCATGGAAGTCACAGGGTCGTTGCCACCCGAGATTCCTTAATCTAATTCATTGTAAACACATGTTATATTAGCATTACTTATGTATGTATTTAGAACGAAGCTAGCTCAGCACTCGGAACCCGGTTGCGAACGTCAAATGTTTGACGCGATCCGAGGGATCAAGGCCCTCCTTGCCACCAAAAGTTTCTCCAACGTTGACCATTTGAGTTCGGGAGATAATGTGAACCCTACTAAAACTAGTGCGTGTTGTAATGGAAGCAGCAATGGCATCAAGTCGACGGGAGTTTGTGGGACGGCATGTTGTCAGGTCGACAATGCTTCGGGCGGAAAATGTGGATGCGTTCAGGCGAATGGAATCGTAGGGTGTGGATGTAAAGAAGGTATTGACATTTTAGTTTAGTGTTTTGGAAGTTTTTTTATTGTAAGATTTTCTACTCTCATATTGAGCTTTTAACGCATTTTACCGATAGCGTCAAGGCATCAATGACCGATAAATAACCATGACTTGAAAAACAATGAGCAAAAAACTTTGGCTCATTTTTCCCCTAAAACATAAAAAAAGAAAGGGGGCGAAAATAAAGGGCCATAATAAAAATTCAAAAAAGCCCTTACCAAGAAAAGGGGCAAAATAAACCCACAAAAAGTGGCTCTTAAAAAGAGCCCCAAAAAACCCATTTTATGTTTTCTTTATAATAATTTCAAAAAATTTTGATGGGTAGGTTATTTTTTCTTAAAGCTCCTAGGAGTTTTTTTTTAAGAAAAGGGGCTTTTTTAAACAGCCCCTTTTCTTTAAGCAAGAAAAGGGACTTTTCTTTTGCCATGCCCACAAGTTTGTGGGCATTTGGAAAAAAAACTCAATAACTTGTTAAAAAAAAGCCCATTTAGTTTTTTTTCCCAGCCCTGATATAAATAACCTGCATGATTCATGTGTATTTAGACTCATAAATTTTAAGTGAGTAGTTATATCAATTCAGAGGTATTCGACGAGCCTAAATACTGTTTGTAGTTAATAAAATTATCAATTTTAATTTTTAAATAAATGGTGATCATATGATATTTTTACATATAAAAAAATCATAAAAATTAAATCAAAATTGTACCATTTTAAATTGCAATTAGATGCAAATTCGTTATTTTTTTAACTTAAAATGAGTGCTTGTCACGCTCAAAAATATAAACTTTTGTCTAATTCTAATGGATTTTCATTGCAAAATGGTGTTTTTCGCCACGTCTAAGAATATTTAAACAAAAAAATAAAGAAAATTTATCGCGTTTTTTAAAACTTTATAACAAACGTCTTATATATCTTGAAAATAAAACTTAATAACAAAATGTATTTTGAGACAAAAAAAATTTTGAACTACATTTAAACTATTTAAGTGTCTTGGCAATCCATTTTATATTTCTTTCTCCTCATTTGCTGAATAAAGTTTAACCCAAAAAAATAAATTTTATGTTAAATAGAAATGAAATTTTTTTATGATAGATTCCACCTACAATAGACAAAGCTGCATTAATATATATATAATAATAGCAGGGAGCAAATTAATTTTTTTTGTATTTTTCATTACCAAATATTATAAAAAAAAATGGAGCGGACGAGTCAAAAGTTTAAAACTATCCAGATTTGGCCTTACTTCTTGTGGGCAGGCCTGTCAAAATATTTCGCGTCAAAAATTAAATACAACACAATATATTATCGGTTTAAAATAAAAATATTATTTGAAGTTTGAATTTAACAGTTTAACTATAGTGCATATGCAAAAATAAAATTTAAATTTATTTTTGATTTCGAATCTCTTTTCGTTTTTTGACCATTTTTTTTATTCATTTAATAATGTACTGCTTGTTTTATTAAAAAACGGTAAACGAATTTGATATTCCCTAAAATGGCAGGTTTGATCTCTGTAACTCATGACACTTAAAAATTGTTGACCTGTGATATTATGTTAATTTTACGTGAATTAATAAAATTTTAATTCCATATAAGGTTACAATATGATTAACTTGTCTGTCGATTGGCTCCTAAGTCATCCTCAAGTGGCCAGTGTTATCGTGGGAAGCTCTTCACCACAGCAAATTGCTCAAATTTGTTCAACCAAACATCACGGGAAACTCGATGAGGTAACTTTATTTAACTTTAACTGATAAAAAGGCGTCGGGCAACTAACACCAAGCTTGTATGTGTTTTACACTCGATTTTGGTAATATCAATACGTTATTATTCGGATATACTAGGCCTAAAGCCTAGTTACCGACGGGACTTAAATCTCATGGGCCGCCAGCTAGAGTTACAAGAAACAAAGCCCTGACTGGTAAACCGCCCCTCTCTGTGAAAAAATTTATGGTGGAAACTTTTGGTCTTTTTTAAATTATCACTGGAGCTAATTAACATTTTGGTAAACGAAATGTATAATATAAAGTTGTAATAAAATGGTTTTAACGCTATTGGAAAAAAAGTCATTGATAAGGTATGATTATAATATTTAAATTCTTATATAACTTATAATAGAACGTAAAAGCAGAATTGGATAGGCTCACTCTGCCAGTTAAAGAGGCTATAGGAAACAACCCTGACATGTGGTTTACTCAAAGCAGATATTCTTAAAGGAGAAATCCAGGCTATCCAAGATGATCTAGATCAAACACCGTTTTTTAGTTAATTCTTATGCATTTTACCATTTTTAAATTAAATTTTAGCTTAATTGTCCTTTTATGTTATAACCATACATGTCATTTCTCGTCAATTTACAAATATTTTTGATCCAGTTATAAATTTATATTACAAATATCATTAAATAAATACGAAAAATTGATGAAGGTGAAAATTAATTTTTATAAAGTCTAATTGACGTCCTAACTGTTAGGATATTAAACACTTTTTTTTAAATAAAAGATTAAATTGGGTTTTTTGTGATAGATAAATGATAAAGCGACGCGTACAATCATAAAAGCTAGTAATAAGTAGTAATAGGCAAGCCTTTAGGAAAAAACGAGCTATATCAAAAAACTGATATTTTTTTATTTTAAAATTTTCACTTTTTACGGTATTTCTTATTAAACTTTTATTTCCTGATTGTTATACTCTTCTTTCAGAGCTGCCTTATCATACATATGTCATCATACTGATTTTGTAACGTTGTTTGGAATAAGTATGGTAAGTTGGCGAATAAAAAAAACTTACCTGAAATTTCATCATATACCCCACTTTTACCCAACATTTTGTAGAAATTTAGCCATTTTATTGCTGGCATGGCCAAGGGGAGTCAATCAATATTGATTTAATAATCAGCGAGGAGTTTTGATATCAAAGGTCTAAAAATTGTACGAAAGGAAGGAGGTTAGTTTAAACTATGGATGACCCAGGCCTAATTGCAAATTGGAAGAAAAAAGCAGTGATTTTCTGTTAAAAATACACAGGTAAAAATATCAATATCACGAAAGTTAAAAACTATATGATGATAACCTTATCTTACATATATCTTTTCCGTTTTTAGTTTCTTCCGCCTTCGGCTACTGATATCCGTCCATATCGAAAATCATAAAAACTCTTGTATCTTATATTTATCTTCTCAAATAAAAGGACCTTAAATTTTTTGGTATACCAAGCTTCAACAAAAACGTTTAAATAATAAAAAATATATTGCCTCCAAACTTAGACACAACATATTATTGGTTTTTAATAAAGATAGTACTTGAATTTTGAATTTAGCTGTCGTGAATTTACAAAAAATAATTTCATTTTATTATTTTCTAAAATTTTCAATTTTTATACCTGACAAACTAAGTTTAGAAAAAACGGTAAGCGGATTTAAAAATCCCTAAGATGGCTTTGATCTTTGTAATTAGCTCAAAATTTGTTGACCCCTGTTATATAAATATTTGTTTTAAAAGATAGAAGAAAATTTTTTGAACAATGTGTCTATTAATTTAAAATTAGATTTTGAATTTGCAATATATATAAAAATTATTTTATATTATTTTTTTTTGGTTTGTAATAATCTATAGTATAAAAAGAAAACAGAATATACCTAAATGCCATATTTTTTCTTATACAATTTAAATCATTTTAATTTGAAATTTTTTTTTGTATTTAAGTTAGAGGTGTTGTAGGCAGAGCTGGGAAAAAACCCATTTTTCGACTAAACTCAAATTTTTGTTTTTTAAAAATTTTATGACAGATTAAAAAAATTAATTATTAATAAATACAGAATATAAGCAGAAAATCTTATATTTTATAAATGTTTTCTTGATTAAAGCTAAAACCCTTTATTTTTCTTAAATTTGGAAAAATAAAAAAATGAGTTTGACCCAAAAATGGGCATTTTCCCAGCTCTGGTTGTAGGCAGTGCTGGGAAAACAATGAACCAAAAAACTTTGGCTCATTTTTTCCCCTAAAACATAAAGAAAGAAAGGGAGCTAAATCAAGGGCCAAAATTAGAATTCAAAAAAAGCCCTTATTAAGAAATGGGGCTAAAAGAACCCACAAAAAATGGCTCTTAAAAAAAAGCCCCATAAACCCCCTTTTTTATTTTCTTTACAATAATTTTGAAAAATTTTGATTTTTTCTTTATAGTATGATGGGTGGGTTATTTTTTCTTATAGCTCTTAGGAGTTTTTTTATAAGGGGCTTTTTTTAAACATGCCCTTTTTCTTTAAGCAAGAAAAGGGGCTTTTCTTTTGCTATGCCCACGAGTTTGTGGGCATTTTGGGAAAAAAACTCAAAATGTTAAAAAAAAGCCCATTTAGTTTTTTTCCCCAGCCCTGGTGGTAGGTCTGACATTGATAACATTTTGAACGTGACATTAAACATACGTAGAGTTTCGTTCTCCCCATCAAAAAAAGATGAAATAAAAGCATATATTTACTCATTTGGTAAACTTAATTAAGAAACTATTTGACAATTTGCATCACTATCGCCGCTCTAGATTGCCTTTTAGTGTATCTTGGAAATGTAGGCAAACATTTGCGTAAAATTTTGGCAATAGATGGAACGAGCAACGGGGTATAAAACAGTTACACCATTTCAATTTAAGATTTTATAATTTTTTTTGGGGTTATGCCTAACTTAAACGCTGCTATCAGTCTTGCCATCGCGACAAATATCTTGTATTTGTCAAACGTCGCCTCAGGACTGAAATGCGGTATTACCGTACCTGGTACCCCGGGCCTACCTGAATGTTCTCTCGGTACCACAGGACATAGTGAACGCAGGAGAAGGCAAATCGAAAACACCAATGATAATGGCACTTTTGCCATAGCGAGCCGCATAGTCAATGGATACACTATATCGACGCTGTACTACCCGTGGCAAGTAATGCTTCGAATCCGTTTAAACCGAAGGGAAGTTGAAATATGCGGTGGTTCGATCATAGGTGCTCGGCACATAGTCACGGCCGCGCATTGCCTATATACCAACGACATCCGCGTATTCGTGGGGCGGGACAGAGGCATTCCCTATGATGATACGGGTATACGTGTTAAGAAATCCACAGGTCATCCCGATTTCGATAGGGTTGACAAGGTGGCCGACATCGCCATTCTGGAATTGGAAGAACCCATCTCGTTTTACCAAAATGTTAGGCCAATTTGCCTACCCAAACCCGATGATGAAGCTCCAGCCGTCGGGACTGGACTATACGTTACGGGTTACGGTCGTCTATCTGCTGAAGTTGTCAACACCGACTTCGAGCTAAGGGGCACGTGTATTCAGGTTCAGGACAGCCAGCGATGTAGAGAATATCAACGTGTACCCCTCTCCCATATATGTGTCGGATTCTTTGACAGGGTAACAAACTCTTGCAAGGGTGACTCCGGGAGTGCATTAGTCGAATTCGTAAAAGGCAGGGCTATCCTTAGGGGAGTAGTTAGTTTTGGTTTGCACTGTGACCTTAAAGTACCCGCTCTTTACACTAACGTCGCCCTTTACGTCAAGTGGATAACTGGTTTAATAAGTTAGTCCTAATCTAAACCTATGCGTTGGAGAAAGGAACCGGCCTTTAATTCAACTTGATTATTGTTTGGTCCATTATATCGCAAAACCTTTAAATTTATAATTATTAACTCTAATCAATAAATTCTAATAAAATGTTTGCATCATATACAAGCGATTTTATTTCTGTATTTTAATAGGATATCGTTTAAATGGGAAAAGGAAGCCATAAAATTAATCATTATTGGGCAGCTAAATAAAATACATAATAAGTCTATGCATATAAAAGAAAGGAGCCAGAATAATATATTTAAATAATGAAGCATTTTTCCTGACACAATTTATAGACTTATTTTTAAAACATTTTACTTGAAATTATCTCTGAGAAATAAACTGCCTAAGCTAAACTTTTGAAGGTTTTTTGTACGCGGCAACATTAGAGGCAATATAAAATTCTTTAAACGATCTGTAAAAAAGTATCATTTAGGTAGTCTTCTCACCTGTTTCACCCTACATGATTGAGGCTGAAAATGTTTACACATATAAACAATTTTTTGAGAGTTATGTGTTAACTACAGAGATCAAACCTGCCATCTTAGGAAATATTAAATCCGTTTACCGTTTTTCCTAATCAAACTTAGTTAGTCAGTTAAACATTGAATATTTTTGGAAAAAAGGTTAAAAAACCAAAATTTTATTTTTGCATATTTACAATAGTTAAACTGTTAAATTTAAACTTCTAATAATATTTTCATAAAAAACCAAAAATATATCGTGTCGTATTTAAGTTTGGACGCAAAATATTTTGTTCTATCTAAATGCCGATGTAAGAGCTTGATATATTAATAAATTTTTTTTTCCATTATTTGTGATTAAAAATATAAGGTACAAGGGATTTTAATATGCAAAAAAAAATTTTAAATTTTTTCTTTATAGGGTGTATTTAGATTTGTCAAAATGGTAAAGGCCATTTTTCGTTATAGACGGATCTAAGGAGCCAAAGACGGAAGAAACTAAGAAAAACGAAAAACATATAAGAGATTATGCCATCATGGGGATGCATTCTTTTATGTTTTCATAATAATCTCGTTTCTGACATAAAATTTGTTGACCTGTGTAATTAACCCCCGAATGCTATTGTGAAAAATTTGTAACGCGAATGCTACATTAAGGTCCTTAATGACCCCAATTTTAAACTTTTATAACTTCAAGAGTTTCTTAGCTAATTTTACTTGTTTATTTATTTAAAGGAATACGTGCTCTTTTACTAGACACAAGTTGATATTAATGTAAATCATAAATTATATTTAAAAACAAGTAAAAATATCTGAAAAATGGGATTTTTATTTTTTCTATTTTATATAAATCTTGTCAATCAATTAAATCTATCAATAATATGGATCAAAGAATGTTAATATAGTAGAACATTTTTAAAAAGATTCATATAAAAAAATTTTTAAAATAAAAAATTGTTTTTGGCTATTGTTTACCTTTAAACAGATGTTACATAAAGAAAAAATAATAATTCTACATTATTCTACAATAAAAACATTTTGTATACTTAAATAAACTATTTAAAAAAAACTTAGAAAATAAAGTTGCTATTTTTCTAGTTTAATTTTAAATTGATGCATTTCATGGTTTTCAACATGAAATTGTGTTTAACGTCCATGCGGACCCCATTAATATTTCTACAAAAATGAGTTTTCTCGCTAGACTTAGACCAATTTTTAATTACTAATTATCTTATATATTTAGAAAAAAGTCGCAAAAACATGCCCTATATTATATATTTTTGAAGATATTAATGTAGTGCTAGGGTCCATAAGGATTCCACAGTGCTAAATGCGGTAACTACCATGAAAAATATATTCTGACAAATAAATAAATTTCTGTTTATGAGCTAACTTTAAAGACTAGACCTGTCATAAAGATTGATAAATCTGCCGTTTTTTCAAATCACTTTTTGTAAGCAACCAGTTAGTTATAAGCATAAAATTTTTTTAAAATACATCAAAAAAAATAATAAAGATAGTCCAAAAAATTATCAAAAAAAAAAATAAATTTTATGTGAACCAACTAAACTGCTAAATAACTTTACATTAATATTATTATAAACCGATAATATAGCGTGTCCTATATAGGTCGGAATGTTAATTATTCTTCTGTAATTGTTAAAAAGCACACTCCTAATTTTTTTTATATCGCTATTCATAAGTTAGGAGTATGAATTCAATATAAAAAATGAATATTTTTCAATTCTTTAATTGAAACATCTGTTAATTTGTTCAACCTTGAACATTTAGATTTATACCTAAGAAAAAACGAACGTTTAAAGCTTGTAAAACGGAAAATATTTATGAAATAAAGGGGGCGGCAAAATACGCGAAATGTAAAAATCTGGTAAAATGTCAAAAAGCCGGTAAAATTTTTTCTCGCTTCAAAAATATTTTCAACTTACTTAGCCATTAGCCTTCCATAGTAGATTAATAATGCCATATATGATAAAATTTCTATGTTATAGCCTAAATAAATATAGTTTGTTATTAGAAACAAATAAATATCATCATATTTGTATATAAATGATTAAATTTTTATATTATAGCCTAAATAAATGTAGTTTGTTTTTTTAATCAAATAATTATTATCATATTTGTCTATAAATGATTTCATTTTTATATTATAGCCTAAATAAATATAGTTTGTTATTAATATCAAATAAATATTATTATATTAGTCTATGAATAATTAAATTTTTATATTATAGCCTAAATAAATATAGTTTGTTATTAGAATCAAATAAATATTATCATATTTGTTAAATGATTTAATTTTTATATTATAGCCTAAATAAATAAAGTTTGTTATTAGAATCAAATATATATTATCAAAAAACAAAATCAATTTATATAAGCTTATACTAAAGTTATTGTTTTTTGTTAAATTTAGGTTATATGTAACCCTCATTTGGTCTTATTTAAATATAAAATAAAAAATGTCTTTTACAGCAATATTTGTTAAGTTTAGAATAAAGGTAACCCTCAAATTTTGGTCTTAAGATATTTAGATATAAAATTAAAAATGTCTTTTACAGGAATAATTGTTAAGTTAAGAATAAAGGTAACCCTCAAAATCATTAATATACACATCTAAAGTACACTCACTTGATATTTACATTTTATACATAATTTTAAAATGATTTAATGCTTAGCGTATTGTTGCACGAGGTTAAATTTAATTTATTAATTCAATAAAATAGCATGTAATTCATAAAATTAGTATTTGTACATTGTGCCCACATTAGCACCTGCCTTATTAGAGCTATAAAAACAAGTACTTGTAATTCGAATTTGATCCAAATGAATTTTTTTCACAATTCGTAAAATCTGTTTTTGAAGCGATAAACTGCGTTTCTAGTCTGTTCATCACGTGACGTCAAGTTAAACCAATCACCATCAACCAATAAAATTCATTTTTCTCTCCAAAATCCATCTCCGAAATAAACCCGTGGTAATGCTTATTATAGGTTTCCTCCTTCACCTTCATTAATTTTTGTCAACCAATGTTATTTGCAGAGCTGGGAAAAAACCATTTTTCGACCAAACTCAAATTTTTGTTTTTTAAAAATTTCTGGAAAAAAAAAAAAATAATTTTTAAAAAAAAATAATAAAAAAAAAAAAATTTTATTTAATATCTTTCCTTAAAAAAACCCTTCTTTTTTTTTAAAAAAAAAAAAAAATAGATTGGAAAAAAAAGGGCTTTCCCCCGTTATTTGTAGCCTCATTTAAATGCCAAATGGTCTTTTATTACTCTTTTCCATAAAAACCTATAATATAATTATAATCTTTATTAATCTTTTTTTAAGGGCGCATTGAAAATTTTAAAATTTTGAATTTTTTTTAAATTTTTCAAACTATTTTTTCCAAAAAAATATTTAATTGCTAATAACCAAGATTGCTGACGACTTTTTGCTAAAATGAGTTCAATGTCAAAAGGTAAAAATTCAAAATTTTAAAACTTTAAAAAAAAAGTAAAATTAGTCTGATCTTGCCGCCCTAACATAAAGACTAAAAAGTTTTTTTCAGCAAAAATAAAATTTTACCAATTTTTTTATTTATTTAAGTTAAAGGTGTTGAGGTCTTAGGTCTATCAATGATATCATTTGATCGCGGCATTCAATTTACGTAATAGAATTTCGTTTTCCACATCAAAACTGGTAAAATTATTTAAGTATATATTTGCTTAATTGGTAAACTCAATTAAGAAGTTATATGAAAATCTGCGTCATCCCCCTTTTGCCGCTCTAGATTGCCTTCTAGTATATTGGTAATGTAGGCAAACATTTGCGTAATAATTTGGCAATAGATGTGTAGGAACAAAATCTGCGACTATAAAGCAGATAAAAATCTACTTAAATTTAACATTTCTTTTTGAGATTTTACAAATTTTTTATGTCTAACTTAAACGCCTTTAGTCTCCTAATATTTGCCATCGCGACAATTATCTTGTACATGTCAAACGCTGTCTCAGGTCTGAGATGCGGTATTACGGTACCGGGAATCTCTGGACTCCCGGATTGTTCTCTCAATCCCGCTGAACATCCACGACGCAAGAGGCATATTGACGACACCAATAATGGTACTGTTGCTCTAGCGAGCCCTATAGTGGATGGATACACCATATCGACGCTGTATTACCCGTGGCAAGTTATGTTGCAAATCCGCTTAAACCAAAGAGAAGTTGTAATGTGCGGCGGTTCCATCATAGGTGCCCGACACATAGTCACTGCCGCGCATTGCTTGTCTTCCAACGACATTCGCGTGTTTGTCGGGAGGGACAGAGGAGGTGTCCCATTTGATGCTACCGGGATGCGGGTAAAGAAATCCACGATACATCCCGATTACGAAAAATATGACCAGGTGGCTGACATCGCCATTCTGGAATTAGAAGAACCCATCTCCTTCTACCAAAATGTCAGGCCAATATGCTTACCCAAATCGGACGATGAGGCTCCAGCCGTAGGAACTGGATTATACGTGACGGGCTACGGTCGTCTATCCAATGATTTGGTCAATACTGCCCTCGAGCTAAGGGGTACGTGTGTTCAGATTCAGGACAGTGATGTATGCAGGCAATTTCAACGTGTACCCCATTCCCATATGTGTGTCGGGTACCTTGACAGAGTAACGAATGCCTGCAAGGGTGACTCTGGGGGTCCTTTAGTCGAATTCGTGAACGGCAGGGCTATCCTCAGGGGAATAGTGAGCCATGGTTTACATTGCGACCTTAAAGTACCCGCTATTTACACTAACGTCGCCCTTTACGTCAAGTGGATCACAGGTTTAATGAATTAGTCCTAACGTGTATATCCGTCAAAGAAAGAACCCGGCTTTGGATCTATTTAAAGCGATTATTGTCATTGTCGGGGAAATATTTTAAAACATTAAAATTTGTACTTATCTTTAATCGTTGAATCATAAATTATAATATATATTTTAATAAAATGTTTACATCAAACACCGGTTTAAACTTAGCTCTTTGAATGGTTAAGGGAGATCATAAAATGAATGCTTTGGGGAACTTAATGGAATATAAAAAGTCGTGCAATTAAAGTTCATTTAAAATAATTATTTTTCTTAGACAGTTTATAAAACTATTCTTGCATACACTGGTCAACAAAAAAAAACAACATAAACGGGTTTTCGAGGGTTTTGTAAAGAATGTTCTTGCGATAACGATGCCGAGTTTAGTTTTCCAATGCCTCCAATTTCTTTTTAAACAGCGTCCAAAGTTTAGAAAAAAATTCACAAATTTTTTTAACTATTAATTTTTCATAAAATTGGCATATTCAGATTCTTTATAAAAAAAATATCTAAAAAAGGTTTTAGCTTTAAAAAATTTGCAATTTATTTTCAAGTTATTTATGATCAAAATGGATTTTATGACGAAAACCACTAATTTCTTAAAATTTGAAAAATAAAAAGAAATTTAATATTATAAAAAAAATTAAATGCCTTACGTTAATAATGAAAGTTTCCGTAATCTCATATTTTAATTCTTTTGTTACCACCCATAGGTTTCATGATATAGAGGCCTAAAATACCCCCAAAAAAATCTCAACTTGACACCGAAAAACTAAAATCTGAGGCATTTGCTATAATTCTTATTTCATATTTGTAATTAGCATCAAAAACTTGACCAAAAACCATAGTTGCCATAAATAATGCTTAAAGTCGTCCAAATTATGTTGTCCAGTGTAATTTATTAATACCTCACCACTTTTAATTAAACGTTCGTTTTAGACGTATTCACGAGCTTGGTAAATACCCAGCGTATAACACAGGTCAGCAATGTTATGAGTTAACTACAGAAATCAAACCTGCCCTCTTAGGGAATATCAAATCCAGCGTCTCCTACTCCCCAAATTTCATGGAAGAGCTACCCCCCTCGGCAAAATCTCGGGGGTAACTTTATCCCCCCCCCCCCCCCCCACCCAATTTTTTGTCTGATTATAAGCAGCCACTTTAGATCAATTCAATTTTATTTATTATAATGAGTTATTATAATAATATAAATGTTTAAAATTATTGATAATTAAGTCATTATCTAATTGCAATAAAATGTCCTCTTCCGATTTTAACAAAAGGAGATTTTGTAAAAACATATAATTTTGTTACGAAGAGAAGTTTTAATTAATTTTATCTTGCTCATTGATCTCTCAGCGTTACAGCTGGAGATCGTTATTGTGAGCTTTTATATATTTTTTTAAGGTTTTCAAAACTGTTGTATGTTTTTTTTAAAGCCCTATAAGGTAGTAAAAAATTGTCATCTGAACTAAACAAGGTTTCATCATCATCCTCATCACTTTTTTCAACGTCGTCCTCCGGATAGTTACATAAACTCTCTGGAGTATTTTTTGATTCTAGAATTTAAAAAAAATATTAACCATTCACATATTGGGTAGAAATGAATCTATCTATTAAAGCTTGGCGGAAAAACGAAATAAACATTTTCATTTCTTCAGAAATCAAATAAGGGTCAAGGTCGTAAAAAGCAGTGCTGGGAAAACAATGAGCCAAAAAACTTTGGCTCATTTTTTCCCCCAAAACATAAAAAAAGAAAGGGGGCTACAAATAAGCCAAAATAAGAATTCAAAAAAAGCCCTTAATAAGAAATGGGGCAAAAAAAAACCACAAAAAATGGCTCTTAAAAAGAGCCCCAAAAAGCCCATTTATGTTTTTATTAAAATCAGATTGAGTTTATTGATTAAAATAGCAAGGTGTTAAGAAAAATGTAATTGTGTTCATTTATCGGAAAATTAATTGTTTATATAATGTATCATGTATTAACTTCTTGGCAAGGGATATTTTTTACTTAATATAAACCTTTTGGCATAACTCAAACTTATAGTAATGGAAAGTTTTAACGCCAAGCTGTAAATTATAAAGTCGTAAAAGCAAAAGTCGATCAAACAAATTGTATCTTAATTTGGACTATTTAACTTAGGTAATAATTCCCTAAGTAACGTAATTAATCATGTTATTAGGCCAACTTTATTAACTAAAATTTATTACTTTAGAACAAAAATATCGTAAATCCATCAGTCACTAAGACAGTTTTCTTTATAATAAATTCGAAAAGTTTTGATTTTTTCTTTATAATAATGATGGGTGGGTTATTTTTTCTTAAAGCTACTAGGAGTTTTTATTTAAGAAAAGGGGCTTTTTTTAAACATGCCCCTTTTCTTTGAGATAGAAAAGGGGCTTTTCTTTTGCCATGCCCACGAGTTTGTGGGCAATTGGGAAAAAAAATTCAAAAACTTAAAAAAAAGCCCATTTAGTTTTTTTTCCCAACCCTGGTAAAAAGCACAAATCTCGTTTATATTTTCCACATTTACTTCATTGTATTTTTTTAATGAAGCTATGGTAAAACGAGACTCCTTTATAAAATTGTAAAGTATCGTCATTAAATCTTTCGTGAAATTGCATCAAGATAAGATCCAAAGCTTCAAAATATGTTTTAATACGGTAGCTATATGAATTATATACTATTTTTACCTTTTGATTACGTCCACTTAACCGCGTTTTTGTTTTAAACTAAAATCAACATTGTTTTCTTTACAAAATTTAGAGGTATCCTCAATTATTTCAAATTTTTCTTGATCTGCATTTTAATATAATAAAACAAACTTCGTAATTTATTCAAATTTGATATAGTGCATTTTATTAAAGAGATTGTGGCTCCCATATCAAACAATGGGCTGTGGAGTTGCAAGATTTTTAAATAATTTTTTGATATAGTAAATTTAGATAAAAATATGCCAAAAAGGTACTTTTTGACAACTTTAATAGCAAATAAAATGAAAACTAGATCAGGTAGGAAAAAACGGAAAGCACCATGATGTTTAAATAAAATGAAAACTAGATCCGATAGGAAAAAACGGAAAGCACCATGATGTTTAGCAGGAAAAACTGCGCTAGAAAAATGTTCAAAGTTTTTGGTCTAAAATATGAAGTCATTTTTTGTCGACCAGTGTTATATATGTTTTGTGTGTAGACGTGTAAAAAATTAAGAAAAATATTATATTCTTGTTAAATAAACTACCCCCTTTGACTGCTATAGTTACCCTCCTTTTTGAAAAACCCCCCATAACTATACCTACCCCCCTCGAATACCTACCCCCCTCGGCCGATTTTTTGGAACCGCTTGGTTCCTACCCCCCCCCCCCCCCCCGGAGTAGGAGACACTGATCAAATCCGTTTACCGTTCCTTATAAAACTTAGTTAGTCAGTTATCAACATTGAAATTTAAAAAAAAAGTCAAAAAACCTAAAAGTTATGAGTATGAATTCAATATAAAAAATAAATATTTTTCAATTATTTAATTGGAACATCTGCTTATTTGTTCAACATTGAACTTTACGATATATACCTAAGAAACAACGGACGTGAGCTTGTAAAACGGGAAATATATATGAGATAAAACCATGGTATTGTTTATCATAAGTTTCCTTCTTCACCTTCATTAATTTTTGTCGACCTATGTTATTTTATTTAAGAATGGTTTCCGGTATTAAACATATAATAAATTATATATAAATAAAATTTAAAATATACAAAATTTTCGAGAATTGATTTCTCTTTGTCATTTATTGTAGCCTAATTTAAATTCCAAATAATCATTTATTACTCTTTTCCATAAAAACCTATAAACAATTATAGCTCTCTTTATTAATCTTTTTTTAAGGGCGCATTAAAAATTTTAAAATTTTGAATTTTTTTTGAATTTTTTAAACTATTTTTTTCCAAAAAAATATTTGATTGCCAATAACAAAGATTGTTGACTTCTTGCTAAAAATGCGTTTAATGTCAAAAGGTTAAAATTTTAAAACTTTAAAAAAAAGTAAAATAAGTCTGATCTTGCCGCCCTAACATAAAGACTAAAAAGTTTTTTTCAGCAAAAATAAAATTTTACCAATTTTTTTTATTTATTTAAGTTAAAGGTGTTGAGGTCTTAGGTCTATCAATGATATCATTTGATCGCGACATTCAATTTACGTAATAGAATTTCGTTTTCCACATCAAAACTGGTAAAATTATTAAAGTATATATTTGCTTAATTGGTAAACTCAATTAAGAAGTTATATGAAAATCTGCGTCATCCCCCTTTTGCCGCTCTAGATTGCCTTCTAGTATATTGGTAATGTAGGCAAACATTTGCGTAATAATTTGGCAATAGATGTGTAGGAACAAAATCTGCGACTATAAAGCAGATAAAAATCTACTTAAATTTAACATTTCTTTTTGAGATTTTACAAATTTTTTATGTCTAACTTAAACGCCTTTAGTCTCCTGGTATTTTCCATCGCGACAAATATCTTGTACATGTCAAACGCTGTGTCAGGTCTGAAATGCGGTATTACCGTACCGGGAGTCTCTGGACTCCCGGATTGTTCTCTCAATCCCGCTGAACATCCACGACGCAAGAGGCATATTGACGACACCAATAATGGCACTGTTGCTCTATCGAGCCCTATAGTGAATGGATACACCATATCGACGCTGTATTACCCGTGGCAAGTTATGTTGCAAATCCGCTTAAACCAAAGAGAAGTTGTAATGTGCGGCGGTTCCATCATAGGTGCCCGACACATAGTCACTGCCGCGCATTGCTTGTCTTCCAACGACATTCGCGTGTTTTTCGGGAGGGACAGAGGAGGCGTCCCATCTGATGCTACCGGGATGCGGGTAAAGAAATCCACGATACATCCCGATTACGAATTATATGACCAGGTGGCTGACATCGCCGTTCTGGAATTAGAAGAACCCATCTCCTTCTACCAAAATGTCCGGCCAGTATGCTTACCCAAATTGGACGATAAGGCTCCAGCCGTCGGAACTGGATTATACGTTACGGGCTACGGTCGTCTATCCAATGATTTGGTCAATACTGCCCTTGAGCTAAGGGGTACCTGTGTTCAGATTCAGGACAGTGATGTATGTAGGCAATTTCAACGTGTACCCCATTCCCATATGTGTGTCGGGTACCTTGACAGAGTAACGAATGCCTGCAAGGGTGACTCTGGGGGTCCTTTAGTCGAATTCGTGAACGGCAGGGCTATCCTCAGGGGAATAGTGAGCCATGGTTTACATTGCGACCTTGATGTACCCGCTATTTACACTAACGTCGCCCTTTACGTCAAGTGGATCACAGGTTTAATGAATTAGTCCTAACGTGTATATCCGTCAAAGAAAGAACCCGGCTTTGGATCTATTTAAAGCGATTATTGTCATTGTCGGGGAAATATTTTAAAACATTAAAATTTGTACTTATCTTTAATCGTTGAATCATAAATTATAATATATATTTTAATAAAATGTTTACATCAAACACCGGTTTAAACTTGGCTCTTTTAATGGTTAAGGGAGATCATAAAATGAATGCTTTGGGGAACTTAATGGAATATAAAAAGTCGTGCAATTAAAGTTGATTTTAAAATAATTATTTTTCGTAGAAAGTTTATAAAACTATTCTTGCATACACCGGACAACAAAAAAAAACAACATAAACGGGTTTTCGAGGGTTTTGTAGAGAATTTTCTCGCGAAAACGATGCCGAGTTTAGTTTTCCAATGCCTCCAATTTCTTTTTAAACTGCGTCCAAAGTTTAAAAAATTTACAAAATTTTTTTAACTATTAATTTTCCATAAAATTGGCATATTCAGATTCTTTATAAAAAAATATCAAAAAAAAGGTTTTAGCTTTAAAATATTTGCAATTTATTTTCAAGTTATTTAGATCAAAAAGTATTTTATGAAAAAAACCACTAATTTTATAGAATTAGAAAAATAAGAAGAAGTTTAATATTATAAAAAAATTTAAATGCCTTACGTTAATAATGAATGTTTCCGTAATCTCATATTTTAATTCTTTTGTTACCACCCATAGGTTTCATGATATAGAGGCCTAAAATACCCCAAAAAAATCTCAACTTTGACACCGAAAAACTAAAATCTGAGGCATTTGCTATAATTCTTATTTCATATTCGTTATTAGCACCAAAAACTTGACCAAAAACGATAGTTGCCATAAATAATGCTTAGAGTCGTCCAAATTATGTTGTCCAGTGTAATTTATTAATACCTTACCACTTTTAATAAAACGTTCGTTTTAGACGTATTCACGAGCTTGGTAAATACCCAGCGTATAACACATGTCCGCAATGTTATGAGTTAACTACAGAAATCAAAACTGCCCTCTTAGGGAATATCAAATCCGTTTACCGTTTTTCCTTATAAAACTAAGTTAGTCAGTTATCAACATTAAAATTTTAAAAAAAAGTCAAAAAACCAAAAAGTTATGAATAATTCAATATAAAAAATATATATTTTTTAATTCTTTAATTGGAACATCTGTTTATTTGTTCGACATTGAATATTTCGATATATACCTAAAACAACGGACGTTTAGAGCTTGTAAAACGGAAAGTATATATATGAGATTAAACCGTGGTATCGTTTATCATAAGTTTTTTCCTTCTTCACCTTCATTAATTTTTGTCGACGTATGTTATTTTATTTAAGAATGGTTTCCGGTATTAAACATATAATAAAATATAAAATAAAAATTAAAATATACAAAATTTTCGAGAATTGAATTCTCTTTGTCATTTATTGTAGCCTCATTTAAATTCCAAATAGTCATTTATTACTCTTTTCCATAAAAACCTATAAACAATTATAGCTCTCTTTATTAATCTTTTTTTAAGGGCGCATTAAAAATTTTAAATTTCTTTTGAATTTTTCAAACTATTTTTTCCAAAAAAATATTTGATTGCCAATAACAAAGATTGTTGACTTTTTGCTAAAAATGCGTTCAATGTCAAAAGGTTAAAATTTTAAAACTTAAAAAAAAAGTCAAATAAGTCTGATCTTGCGGCCCTAATATAAATACTAAAAAGTTTTTTTCAGCAAAAATTAAATTTAACCAATTTTTTTTATTTATTTAAGTTAGAGAGAGGTCGTATGTCTATCATTGATATCATTTGATCGTGACATTAAATTTACGTAATAGAACTTCGTTTTCCACATCAAAACTGGTGAAATTATAAAAGTATTTATTTGCTTAATTGGTAAACTCAATTAAGAAGTTATATGAGAAACTGCGTACCCCTTTTGCCGCTCTAGATTGCCTTTTAGTATCTTGGAAATGTAGGCAAACATTTGCGTAATAACTTGGATGTATGTATAGGAACAAGGTTTGCGACGGGGTATAAAACAGTTAAAAATCTACTTGAATTTTACCATCTATTTTTGAGATTTTACAATTTTTACAATTTATGCCTAACTTAAACGCTGCCATTAGTCTCCTGGTTTTTGCCATCGCGACAAATATATTGTACATGTCAAACGGTGTCTCAGGTCTGAGATGCGGTATTACGGTACCGGGAATCTCTGGACTCCCGGATTGTTCTCTCAATCCCGCTGAACATTCACGACGCAAGAGGTATCTCGACGACACCAATAATGGCACTGTTGCTATAGCAAGTCCCATAGTGAATGGGTACACCATATCGACGCTGTATTACCCGTGGCAAGTTATGTTGCAAATCCGCTTAAACCAAAGAGAAGTTGAAACGTGCGGTGGTTCTATTATAGGTGCCCGATACATAGTCACTGCCGCGCATTGCATATCTACCAACAATATTCTCGTGTATGTCGGGAGGGACAGAGGAGGCGTCCCGTTGGATGATACAGGGATGCGGGTAAAGAAATCTACTGTACATCCCGATTTCGATAAGTACGAAAAGGTGGCCGACATCGCCATTCTAGAATTAGAAGAACCCATCTCCTTCTACCAAAATGTCAGGCCAATATGCTTACCCAAATCGGACGATGAGGCTCCAGCCGTAGGGACTGGATTATACGTGACGGGCTACGGTCGTCTATCCAGTGATTTGGTCAATACTGCCTCCGAGCTAAGGGGTACGTGTGTTCAGATTCAGGACAGTGAAGTATGTAGGCAATATCAACGTGTACCCCACTCCCATATGTGTGTCGGATACTTTGACAGAATAACGAATGCCTGCATTGGTGACTCTGGGGGTCCATTAGTCGAATTTGTGCACGGTAGGGCTATTCTCCGGGGAGTAGTGAGTTTTGGTTTACATTGCGACCTTAAAGTACCCGCTATATACACTAACGTGGCCCTTTACGTCAAGTGGATCACTGGTATAATGAATTCGTCCTAATGTGCATATCCGTTAAAGAAAGAACCCGGCTGTGCTCTAAATTTAACGGGATTCGTGTAATTCAAAATTTTTTTTAAACATTTAGATTTGTAATTATTTTTAATCGTTAAATTTGAAGTAAATAATAAATTTTAATAAAAGGTTTTCATCCAACGTCGGTTTGAATTTGGTTTTTTTTAAGGTTAAGAGGGAAATCATGAGCTTAATGGAGTATAAGAAGTTGTCCTAGTATAATTTGATTATAAAAGTTAATATTATACACTAAAAAAAACATTAGAATTATTATATTGCCAATCATGAGTTAATTTTTAACACCTTCCCCTTGAGAAAACGGTCGTTTTATACGTCTCACGAGCTAAGGTAAATTTAATAATACCCAACGTATGACAGGTAATTTATGTATAATAATTAAAAGTGTTTAATCAATATGACCTAAGGTTTGTTTACATAACTAAATAATTGCGCCATAATCAATAAATATGGATGTATAAGGAGTTGATTCCAAATATATTTTGCACAATAAAACCAAAGAATTAATAGAAATCTTAATACATGCATATCCTAGTTTTCCCGACATTTTTGGGTATCGAAAAGGGCAATTGCTTAGAAATCATTTTGGGTTTCGTATTAAATGTATAAAAAATAAAATTTCGGCGATATTAAAATTTTATGAAAAAATAAAATGTTTAAAGAACTTAGGCTTGATAAGTTTGTATCTAGTTAGATAATTTTCTAGACAATTCCACAATCGCTCTCTCTTTTTACATGCATGTATAATTAATAAATGCAAAACTTAGTATACTATTTAATCAGATACATTATCTTACTAAATAAATTCTAATTTCCTTAACCTAACATTTTCCTAACTTTAACCTTACCCCCAAATAACATAAATCTAATCCAAACCGAAGGGATAGTTGCAATATTAGTATATTTGTTTAGTATGGCAATTACAGTAAAAATTTTTTGGTTTAGCGCGTTAAGGTTGCTAACCAAAAATAATATAAACTTAATGTGAGCAAAAGCAGAGTGTAGATAAAAGACGATTCATGTTAGACTAAACAACCCATGATTCAATACGATATTTACAAATTCCATTTGTTTAATAGTGTAATTATTCATTTAAATAATTGCGGGTTTTGTTTAATTTTTTGAATTTACCCAGCATTTATATGAAACAGGTCAACAATTTGAGGGTTATGTGTGAACTACAGAGATCAAACCTGCCATCTAAGAGATCAAATCCGTTTACCGTTTTTCTAAACAAACTTAGTATGTCAGCTGAAAACATTTAAAATTTATAAAAAAGGGTAAAAAAAAAGATGATTAAAAAACAATAAATTAATACTTTTTTTTGCATCACAACAGCTAAACTGTTTAATACATTTCTTAATGTAGCAAATATTGTGTCGTATTTAAATTGGTAGGCGAAATATTCTGTATTATCTAGATGCTCATTTAAGAGCTTGATAAACTAAAAAAGTATATTTCTCAATATTTTAGATTAAAAATATGACAAGGGGTTTTTATATAAAATAATCACTCGAAGTCCCAAAATCTGTCAATTTGGTCAAATAAGCCATTTTTTCGATACAAACTGATCCAAGAAGCCGACGACCGAGACTTGGGAAAAAACACATATGGTTAAGGTCGTTAAATATGCTTTCACATTTTTTCCGATATCGACATCTGACCTGTGTAAAAGTATTGTATGTTTCCCCACTTCTCATAAAATGCTAGTCAGCCCCACCTCATCTTAACATTTTAACTTATAAAGGTAAAAATGTTTGTATCCAGTTAACGCAACAAGCATAAAAACATTGAAAAATATCAGAATAGCCAAATTTATTTTTGTCATAATTCACTTATATTATAATAATATAAAAATAGTACATGAAAGGGGACAAATACAAAAAATTGGTGCAATTAGTTTTGTTTCAAGTGATATTAGCAAAAACATTGCAGGGCATAATGCGATTTATATGAGTTTCCCATCTCAATCTTAAATGCCAAGTTTAATTTTAGCATAGCCTTCCGCAATCGTTTGGATATTATCGATTTGGCGATCTGGCTGTGATTGAGTGTTTGGGAGGTTACCCATCGCTTGAGCTGATATATCCTTTCCTCCACTTTTAACATTGGTGAGCATATTGTTGATTGAATCGACCCATTCATTAGCTTTAAGGTTATGCGCTTCAACAACTTTCTAAATGGCATTATTAAAACAAGGTATTACTAAATAACAGGTAAGAAGGGTTTTATAATAGACACGTTTTTTTTGCGTTGGGCCAGTTAGCTCACCGCCTCATTAATACGCACGAGATCTTCCGTGCATAGACGGTTTTTTGACAAATAAAAACGAGCAAAAAAACTTCAAAACTTTGGCTAAAACCTAAGTTTTCTGGTGCGCGAGTATATGTCATAATAATTACCGTAATTTCAGAGCTTCAAGCGGGTATGGCCACTTAATTTGTAAAAAAAAATATCAAGTCCAATTTTATATAAACTTTACAAAAATAAACGAATTGATCATATGGATAAAATGTAAAATTTAACATATGTTGGTTATTAACTTTAGGGACTCGGCATAATGCTGTGATTTTATTATCATCGTGGTCGGCTCCAATGAAGAAAACGGAAGCTTCAGGACATAACGTTTGATATTCTTTGATGGCTGTGTCTAGGGCCTAATAATACAAATTAAAGATAATCAATATGAATAATTTGTTATCAATAATAATATCAAACCAGTATAAATAATAAAAATAGGAATTTAAAATTAGAATGGTGAACGTAATATAATTGTTTACATTTGTATACATAAAAATAAAATTTTTTTTTATATAATTAGTTAATATTATTTTAAAACAATTTTACAATTGCTTGTGATTTAAATTATTTTAATATACGTTTGAAGCCATGTGATTTATGCATAATTTACTTTTAAATTTTAAATTAAATGATATTGGGTAATTAACCTTTAATCATTTTCAAATATGTAAAAAAATTAATTTCTATATATGGCTCAGGGAATAAAATAAAAACGTGATTAAATTATTTATAAAAGCCTTGATAAACACTACAATGTTATTTTGTCCAGCTGTGTTAATAATATTTTAAATTGATTAAGCTATAGAAAATCCATTTGAGCGAGAGGAACCGTTAAATAATAACTGTCTACCTATATAATTTTTTCATTTTCGACACACGTACGCAAAACCTATTTCACATTTACCTATGTTAAGAATAAATTTAACAAACTAAAATGCAAAATGCATCCTTTTTAGCTAACAAAAATAAATAGTCAATGTTTAATTCAAATAGAATAATTAAAATTGGTAAATGTCGAACTAAAATTTAGATTGAAAATCAATTAAACATTGGAAATTAATATAAATATTTGGTAATACTATCTTCAACCCTTTTCTAATCAATTTCAATTTTGTAAATATAAATATAATCTTTTTTTTTTATTACAAATATGAAAACATTTTAATAAAAATATATTTTTTTTGCTATCTTTTCCATAGAATTAAAAAAACTATATAGGGGACATAAAGTTGCAATCACGGAACTTTCTCATGGACCGACCGAATAAATAATTACCTTTTTATTACCACCTACATTAAAAGTGTGAACGATAAATGGTTTTTCTAGCGATTCATTGGCAAGTTGCTTTGCTTGTTCAATTACCTGTATTTACAAAAAAAAAATAATTTTCAAAAGGCAATTACACATTATATTAACTTCAAATACTTAAAAATCATAAGCAAGAATATCAGAGTTAAAGACATAATCTTTTTTTCCCTTCGTGGCATATATCTTATATGCAAAAAGTGTTTTAAACAGTTTAGTAATGTAAAATAAAGTTTAAACTTGTTTAAAAATTCTGTAATACTTAAAAACTATAAACAGCCAACTCCAATAAATTAAATAAATACTAAATGCCATTAAGTTTAAGGTTATTAATGTGGTCTCATTGCTAAAAATATTTTGTTTCTCTATCTCAAATTTCCCATTTTCAAACATTGATAAAAAAAGACTACAAAATGCAAAATATAAATTGACTCGCATGAAATAACCCATATATCTTAAAATGTGCTGGAGTATATACATATCCCCAGATAAGCAGCTGTGGAATAATGCGCGAATACGGGATTGAGGTAAAAATTGTAGATTAACCCAAACTGAGCATATAAATCTCAAAATAATGAATGTTACTTCTTTCAAAAGTCGTTGATTTTCAGTTTTTTCCAGGACGTCCATAGCCTTTTTAATTTCCTTGAGATGGCCACGATACTGATCCTTTTTCCAACATGGATAAACGTCATTTATCTCCTGCCAATAAAATTATAATCTAAACGTTTGGTTACAATATTTATATGCCAACTAGAGGCCTTTCATTTTCTTTAAAGCTACCCAAGGGCACGTGTCATGAAATTTTTAAAATTTTTATTTAATACATGACAAAAAAATATAAAAAAGTAGGAGGTAGTGCTAAAAGGCTATTAATTTTTTTCTAAAAAATTTACAAAAAAAATAAAAATTTGATTTTTAAACAAAATATATTACCCGTTGTTTTTATATTTAATCATGAGCAATTGCACTAAGTTTATCTAAAAATTCTACTTAATATCTATATTAATCATTTCAAAATTATATTTTTTTACAATTGAAATTGAACATTACACCAATATTTTATTTTGATCGAAATCTGATCACGCCCGTATTTAGGTTCCATAAAAAATTAAAAACAAAAATGTGTAAATTTACGTAATAATAAAAAAACAAACGAGCTTTTTAACAAATTACAAAAAAATACCAAAATGTTAATTTCTGCATATGTATATATTTAAATTACAAAGAATCGTATGGTTGGCACGATAAGTTATTTAAATTATAAATATAAATTTGATAAAAGTAATAATATGCCTTGTTATGTAAATTTTTATTATAATATATAAAATGCGCTAAATTTTACTTAATACCTAAGTATAAGCTAATAACTAAAATATAAATGTATTGTATTAAAAACAATAGCAATTTATTAACCCTAAAGTAATCAACCGCGCAACGATTGCATTATGTATCATTTTTCTTAAATGCTTATAACTTTATAAGAATAGTCCCGGTACGTATCGGTTGAGGGTTTGGTGAAATTTTTTATGAGCTAAAAAACCATAAGTTACTGGATATGGTCATATTATAAAAAAAATATTTTAACCCCAATCTTGGCTGTGGTTAAAAGAATAAATTGTAGAATAAAAATCAAAAGCATCTGATAAACATACAAGTGGCTAGTATAAATTTTTAAAAAATTTTAAATCAAAAGGGCTTGCTTAATGCCCTAAAACTTATAACAGGCAGGATCGTAAATCACTTAAAACCTTGCTTATAACATCAACAAGATTGTGCAGATTCATTTCACGAGCCTCAGCTAGAGTTTTAATATTCTTGACCGCCTCGTGAACATTTTTGATTCGATTATCCATGTCAATACTCCTTAGAATGACCTAGAAATTTTTTTATAATTAAAAAACT
The DNA here is from genome assembly GCA_030555515.1 of Acutogordius australiensis. Lineage (NCBI taxonomy): Eukaryota > Metazoa > Nematomorpha > Gordioida > Gordea > Gordiidae > Acutogordius > Acutogordius australiensis. Next base: position 43,919,900 of record CM060242.1, read on the forward strand.
ATTAAAAAATAATTTTTTAAATAATATATAAAAATATACTTGAAAGTTCCATAAATCATAATAAAATAATTAAATTTAAATTAATTTACATGGCTAAATAAATAAAAAAAACAATATAATTAAAATAATAATGTACTTTATGGGCGCCCTTCTTAACATAAAAATGTGTTGTTTTTTGTAAATTCTTTCTCCATACTTCCTTAAATAAAAACAAAGGCAGAACTTATACTTTTTCTACTCATATTGTAACACAACAAAGTAAGGTCCTTTTGGTCGTTGCTTTGTGTTGTGTGGATATACATTAAAACGACCATATATGCTATGATGCTCGACAGTTGCTTCTTTCAAATATCACGGGTCTTTTGATCATATTAAGTTAAAATTTCATATAATTTTGGACTTAATACACAAGTTAAAAATTTTTTGAGAGTAATTACAGGGATCAAACCTGCCATCTTGTGAAATATCAAATTCGTTAACCGTTTGTCCTAATCAAACTCAGTTAGCCAATTATAGACATTAAAAATTTTAGAAAAAAAGGTCAAAAAACCAAAAAAGATTCAAAATCAAAAATAATTTTGTAATTAAAATATAATTTACAAGGGATTTTCACATGCAAAAAGATTTTTAAATTTTTTCTTTAAAGAGTGTATTTCTGTCAATTTGGTCAAAAAAGGCCATTTTTCGTTATAGACGTATTTAAGGAGCCAAAGACGGAAGAAACTAAGAAAAATGTAAAACTTATATGAGATTAGGCTATCATGAAGAAGCATTTTTTGTTTTCATAAAATTCACGTGTCTAAACATTGATATTTGTTAACCTGTGATATGAGTACTGAAAAAATCAAAATACATTAAAAAATTATTGCCCTATAACATTTGTTGTAAAAACTTTAATGTCAGGGCTGGATGAATTACAAATTGTATATGTTTATATGTTATTACAAGTAAAATATGAACAGGCATAAACTTTACGCTTAATTTACACATATATATAGAATTTAAGTAGTTGACAGATGGGCTTATTTTTCATTTGACTGCTTTTTACTATGAAATTTTGAACTAATTGAAATTATTAAAATCGAATACAGCATACTGTTTCTCTAATCTTAATTCTCGATTTTATTGTATTATCTCCAGTCCTGACATTAGAATTTTTACAAAAAAGGCATTTATTTATTAATTTTTTATGGAGCAATAATTATTTCAATGTATTTTGAACTTTTCAGCGGTCATATAGAGTCCAAAATTTTTATAAAATTACATCTGATTCTAGATACTACCTATTGTTAATATATAATTATAAACAAAAGACCCGTGATATAGGAGAGGAGCATTGCGTAGTTTAGCAATGGTCGTTTTAATGTAAATCCACACAACACAAATATCAAAAACCAAAAAGACCTTATCGTATTGTGTTACAAAATGAGTAGGTAAACGTAAAAGTTCTGCCTTCATTTCTATGTCAACAGATTTATTGAAAATTTGGAGAGATTGTGCAAAAAACGGAAATCTTTTATGTTAAGAGGGCCGCTAATAAAAAGTAGTTAGATTTAAATTATATTAATATTTATTTTTATTTCATCAGCGATATTTATTACACAATAAATATAAAACCATAACTAAAAAGTCAACAAAAATAATAGTTTAATACTAATTACGTAATAAATACAATGTAATTAATTAAATTTAAATTAAAAAAAAATTTAAAATAAAATCTAATCAAGATAAATTACAATTTTTGTAAAAATTATTATAACGCAGCGTATGATTTAACCATTCACAAAACTTTACATTTAAAAATTATTTTGTGAGAAAAAAAATTATAGTCTAAATTCTAAAAGTAAACTTGGTGTGCGGCTTTCCCGGTGAGAGCGACTACACGACGCACCCCCTTAGCCAAAGCTTCTTCGTGCGTAATAGTAAGGGCCTCAATGTGACGGCTTGTAAACAAGTGCCTATATATATATAAATTGTATACGAATTATTATAATAGATAAAAACAATCTTTCTTGTTAGTTAAAAATTTGAAAAATAGGTCAAAATTTTTACATATACTAATTGTACATTATTTCACAATAGACTGACTGTTAAGCTAAAATAATAATTTCAATTCAGACTAAATGTATACACTTGGCATGACAAAAAAACGAGTGGAGAATGATTTTAAGTTTAAAATTTTAACTTTCCTATTAAAATAGACAAACTCTGATAATTTATTCTAATTTTAATTTGAAAAGTGAAACAATATTCATTGTAAAAATCGTAAAACTTACATTAAGATATTTAAATTGTGATAATGTGCCAAGTGTCAAGTGATTATTTAATTATCTTCAATGATTCAATTGAAAGATTTTTCAAAATCCAACAATAAACAACTTATGACAAAAAAATATTCAAATAAATTTCAATTTTCAACTCAAAAATTACAGATAAAAAATATTTTAACAAAACTTTACATTGTACAATGAATAATAAATATTAGTAAAATTTTAAATAAAACAGTTAAATCAGAGCTGCTAAAAACCCAATTTTAGGTTAAACTCATTTTTTTATTTTTCAAAATTTTAAAATTTTTAGCTTTAAATATAAAATGTAAGATTTTCTGCTTATATTCTGTATCTATTTATAGTTGATATTTTTAGTCTGTCATAAAATTTTTGAAAAATTAAAATTTGAGTAGCCAAAAAAGGGTTTTTTACCTAACTCTGGTTTAATTAGATAGTTATCTCAATGTCTAAGAAAAAGTTAGGCATAAAAAAACATTTTACAATCGTATTAAAAAATTTTTTCTGTTATTTCAAGGTTTCACAAATGTACAATTTCCAAATTTTACAATTTGTCAGCGGTGTATTAAATTCAAAAAAGGAGTCAAAAAAAATGATTAAAATTTGAAAAAAATTATATAAAATGTAAAAAATTATATAAAATTAAAAAAAAGACATACGTTCCACCACAAAATTCAGCGCTATATTTGAGGGCCTTTTCACTTCCCGGGTCGTGAACAAGTTCATTAATGGGTACGCCTATTGAAACGATCCTAACTGGGTCCGGGTATGTCTAAGATATATGAAGAGAGATAAGCCAAAACATCAATTGTTAACATAAAAACCAATCCACAAAGTGGCACTAATATTACAAGGCCTAATAGTTGTATGACATGGTTAAAGCAATCGTAAAATGAAAAAAAAACGTTACAAAATTATATTTCTTTAATATTTTTACAATTAGGCAGGTGAAAAAGGAGGGCTAGACCTGCAAATATATATATTTCATAGAAATATTTAGAGACAAAATTCTCAGTTAATTATAAATTCTCAAACTTAGTCGCTAATTTTCAAGTGAAATTTGGTCATTAAACATTCATTTTATTCCCTCAAAAAATTTCTCTTCAAATTCATTACTTGCATTTTTATGATGTAAAGGTTATTATAAAAAAAATTAAAAAAAAATTACCTCATCAAACACGGCTCGAACTCCCGCTATAGTTTTGGCCAAGGGCAATGGTGCATCTTCCGCATACACGGTTAAATCTTGTTGTATAACCTCGGCACATATTTCTTCGAGTCGTTTTAGCTGTTCGGTGCTAAGCGGTGCCTAAATTTTTAAAACCGTATAGCCTAAATTAATTAATCTAATCGACATTTTTCTGATTTTCATGAATTTCACATTAAACCTAAACGCATATTTATCAAAAAAAATATAATATTATGTATTTTAAGCCAGTTAAAAAAATTTAAACTTTGATATCGACAAAAATGGGATGTGTACAAAGCAATTATTATATTGAATGTACAAAAATGTAAAAAGGATCAAAAGGATTGTAATTTATCTTCTCGTAGTTCGAACCCGAAAATGTTTTAATGTAAGTTTTTAGAACAAAATCGTTATTATTCAGTATTTCGAGGTATATTAAGCAATTTAATGGTGACCAATATGACAATTTGATTGATAAAAAAAATTTCTAAGCTTGATTAAACTATATAAAAGAAACTTTTTTTTTATAATATTTAGGTATTTAGTTAAATAAAATTGCAGATGTGAAATAAAAAAAAACTATTATATTTGAGTATCTTCAAATAGTTTTTAAAGCCCAAAGAATGCAATAAGCTATCGCTCTCGTTTAATACCAATCATTTAACAACGATAAAAAATAGTAGTACTTTAACGGAAAAATCAAATCTAAGTCTATCAGGGGCAACGAGCGAGCCACGCTGGTCGGTTTCACCCAATACATCACGTAAAGCGAAGTTAAGGACGTGAGTTCCCGTATGGTTATTCATTATCAGACGGCGACGATCCTAATATTTATTAAAAAATATACGGAAAAAATTATTTTAATTAAAGCACACAAAAATATCAACGAAAAATACTGTTAATAAAAACCTTTAACAAATTGAAAATAAGTACAAACTTCAAAAAAATATCAAATAACTAAGATGCAGAGAAACTTGAAACTATCCCTAAATTTTCCAATATTCTGTTTATATAGGGACTTCCTATTGTACTGTTGCATCAAACAAAATAAATGAACATTTTTTAATGCAATGTAATTAAATTCTAAGCGCAAAAAAAACCATATTTTTGGTAACAAATGTATTATATAATTTTAAAAAGCCCTTTTTTCTAAGATTCAACCCAGTTTTTTAATGTATTAATATAGATTTTATTATTTTAAGACTCAATTTTATATGTTGTTTACATGCTACCATATTTAGGGAAATTTTTGAATAAAAATTCCTAAGAGAATTTATTATCCTGTATAATTTAATGATTATAACAAAAAAAAGAGTTAAATATTGCGCATTGACTAATAAATTATTTCAATATAAAAAGTATGTATTTTTTCTTTTTCATATAAAATTGAAAGTTTTTGCAGGTAATAATATTACCTTTAACATTTTAAAATATATATCTATAAAATTATAACATTTTGCAATGTTAATGAAGATCAATCAATTGGAATAACAATCTTGTAAATAACTAACAATTTAAAAATTTGTAACAATTTTTTCTGCTGCCTAAACAAAATTTCAAAAATTATTTACATCGTCCAAGGTTAATTTAACACTATCGCCGACACGTATGGTACCCTTCTCTAAATCACCAATGTGACAAACGTAACCGCCTTTAGATTGAGTGTTTTTAACAGCAAATTCAGTCTCATTGGTCTCATTTTCGAAATCATTTTTTCCTTTTTCGCCATTCTGGACATTGCCTTATTATGCAAAAAATATAAAAAAAATACATGCAGATAATTTTTGAGATATATCTCCAGAAACCAAACATGCTTAAAGATTCTCTAATTTAATATTTATATACCTTTATAATTAGATTTTCATTATAAAACAAACTTTGCTGATTTAACTGATTTTTATGTAATTTATCAAATTACGCTAGTAAATATAATTGCAAATCACAATTTAAAAGATATTTTAACATTAGCCAGCCAAATTTTCTTTCCTTAACACGGTATAATATGTCTTAAATTTTTAAATTGGGATACAATGTACGACCATGGGGAAAAGCTCTTGAACATATATCGTTTTAGATAAGTTTATGTTATAAAAAATAATTTTCTTTTTTAAGCCTCAGAGGTAGCATAATCAAACATCATTTTAACTTCTCAGAGGCGAAGGGCACTGCCCTATGGATAAAAAACATTAGAGATAAAGTTACAAACGTTTTTATTGCAGTTTCTTCAACTTCATCGAACCTTCATAAATTTTTGTAGAGCTGTGCTCATGAAAATAATCTAAAAATAAAAGTTTTTGCATAAAAAAACTATAAATTATTCCCAAGTAGGAAAAGAATGAAAAAAAAATCAAAAAACAAAATATATCATCTAATATCGTATAATAATAATAATAATACCATTGGATTCTTCGGGAGATGTTAAATTGATAAAACCCGTATCATATATTTGCCCACCAGCTTCGGCATAAAAATTCGTTTGGTCCAGGATTAGGGCAATGTTATTGGTTAAATCTTGACCCAGGTTTTTGATATTTTCAAGGCTTGAATCAGTGTTCCCGTTAACGATTTGGACACCATCACCGTCTCCGCTGTTTAATTTAGTGGCGGAAAGATGGCTCGAAGGTTTAAGTGCAGTACCTAATTTGGAATAGATAGATATAAATAGTAGGATAGATGAATGTAAATCAAATAGTAAGGAGTAGAAGCCAATATTGCTATAATTTTTTGGATAAAACAAAATTTCTGGAAACATAATCGATCCTATTTAAATTAGTTAGCATATGAAAATATAAATTTCTTATTTTTAAACCATAATATATTGTGGCTCATCCCATATGTTTTGAAAGTCAGTATGTTAAAATGTTTTGTTAAATGAAACCAAAATTCTTATTTTTAAAAACTTTTAAATAACAATGGGTTAATTAATATACCTTTGATCATTTAAAATATATTTTTTATCACTGTTAGATCCAGGGCTGGGAAAAAAAACTAAATGGGCTTTTTTTTAACAAGTTTTTGGGTTTTTTTTCCAAATGCCCACAAACTCGTGGGCATGGCAAAAGAAAAGCCCCTTTTCTTGCTTAAAGAAAAGGGGCATGTTTAAAAAAAGCCCCTTTTCTTAAAAAAAACTCCTAGGAGCTTTAAGAAAAAATAACCCACCCATAAAAATTTTTTGAAATTATTATAGAAAACATAAAATGGGTTTTTTGGGGCTCTTTTTAAGAGCCACTTTTTGTGGGTTTTTTTGCCCCTTTTCTTAGTAAGGGCTTTTTTTGAATTCTTATTTTGGCCCTTTATATTTGCCCCCCTTTCTTTTTTTATGTTTTAGGGGAAAAAATGAGCCAAAGTTTTTTGGCTCATTGTTTTCCCAGGCCTGGTTAGATCTATATTACTTAAATTTTCACAGCTATACTTTATATTTTCAAACTTTTATTGCGTCCATGTGGTCAAAATTAGAGGCCAAAAATTCAGATACCTATTAAAGAGCTACTTATTTAATTTGTTATATGCATCAATTACTTTTAAAAATCATGTTAAATTGCTAAAAGCACAAAATAAAAATGGTATAAGTTAAATTTTACCATGATGAATTGTACAAGACAAAGTTATTTTATAATAAAAACATATTTAATACAAATTTAATCTTGAATAAACTGATTAATTAGAATATTGATATTTTACAAATAGTTTCGTTTGCTAATCTTTAAATAAAACTATAATTTTTCTAAGCCTAATGCTATATAAATATTGTAAAAAAAATGAAAATTTTAACTGAAAGCTAAATGAAGGAGATGAATCATTTGTGCTAGAGTACCAAATAAGTGAAAAATAAAATTTAAGTATTAACAGTAAAAACGATAGATGTTACGAGATAAAATAATCTAGACTTGGTTATTTAATCAAACTATATAATAATGGGAGTAACAATAAAATATAAACATCGGTTATTATTAAAAACACTAAAATAAATAGAATATTAAAACTAATATAGTCGACAAATTTTCCATCGGCTGTTTTAATAGCAACAACGTTGGCTGTAATTGGCTCAAACGCTAAAACATAATAAATATTTGCAATAAAATATGACAAAATAATAACATAAATTATTTTAAAATAGATATAAAAGGATATAATAAAATTAAATATTAAAAAAGCTGAACAATTTTTTGAATTGGCTTTTCAATTTTAATTTAGCAAAATAGCCGAAATCGGATAAAACCTCAAAAAACAAAAATAATATAATCAAGGCAATTTTGCTAATTATTTTTATAATTTATAATCGGTCATTGTTTGTTGATTTGTGTGATAAAAAATTGAAAATTTTTATGACGATTTTATAAATCTAATCTCAAAATTATTAGCTTACGTTATTAAATTTGATAAAGAGACAAAAAATACTAAATTTTTTTATAAATTTTTATTTGGAAACAAGTCTATATATATGCCAATTATTCATATAAAAACTCCAAAATAAAATCATAATTTTTTGGGTTTTTTATAAATTTTTCCCATCACAGTTATGGAAAATAATATTGTTTTTCACAAAGCTCAATTATTCATAAAGGTTAACAAAAGCAGAAATATATATCAAGTTTATTTCATTTTTATACTGTAAATGACTTTATCGTTAGAAGAATTAGTTAGGGTTTCATAGATATATTTAAAGGAATCATTGGTATAGGGTATTTGTCGATTTTTAAGTAGAGATATATCATGAACGTTGAGGACCGTAGGGCGGTTACTGTCGGCAGATCCACCTTTGTTTTGGGATAATAGCTAAATATAGGAAATTTTTAGTAATGATAAATACAAAATCCGAAAAAAAACAGGGCTATTGTAAAAAAAATTTAAAAAACTTCATAGTTGCATCCGAATAGCATCTACAAATAAAATATTAATTTTTTTTTGTGCAAAATCAAAATCCAACAACTTGCTCTAAGCCTAAAGGACCTTCATCCTTTAAATTTTATAGGTAAGCTTAATGGATTTGATCATGAAAAAGTTAACTTAATAAAATTTAAATGCAAATATGTACAATAGCTGCGTTTTTGTGATGTTCGTAGCCTTCTAAATCGACCGTTATTCCTTGCTCTTCGGCCATAAGTTGTGTTAGGTCGAGTGGGAACCCATATGTGTCGTAAAGCTTCCATGCAATGTCACCTTAGGATTATTTTGAAATAAATTCAGAGTTTTTAAAGTGTATGGCTCAGTGGCAAACCTTCTGCCTTAAATGCAGGAGGTTGTGAGTTCGAATGCCTGCACAGTAGCTTTTTTCTTCGTAAAAATAGCGTACATGTGCAACCACTTTAAAGCTTTTGAGTGGCCTACTTAGGCAGTAGGTCTTTGTCTAAAAAGTAAGAGTAGGCTAAAACCCTAGGTCGCCGACGTGCGAGCAAATCTTTCTATTTAAACCAGTGTGCAATATTAATTGCTTTGCTTGGGTTAAAACTGCCAAAGCTCTAACGGGTTATAGCGCCCCTAAGTGGGGAAAGTAGGGAATCCTCAAACCAATTGTTTGCTTTTTTTTAAGATCATATTTGCCTAGCTACCAGAACATTATACGTTTTTTTTAAAAAGGCGTTAAAAGACAATTTTTTTTAAATTTTTTTTAAAGACTTTATTATATTAGCAGATAAAACTGTTTATAAATTGCAAATTTAAGAAAAAAACAAAAACAAATGGCAATCTACAATATATAGTCACATAATCAAAATAAAGCATAACAATTTAACCCGCTCTTGTAATATTTTATAAAAAATAATAGCAAGATAGGGGAAAAAAATAAAATTGTTAACATGCACTATATATAATATTTTTCAAATCCGGGTTTTTTTTATTAACGTTTTTATTTAAAAAAAAAACAAATATATATATTATTACCACACTAATTGTAACAAAAGAATCGGCTTTTTCAAAAGGGAAACAGGCCTAAATTTTGATAGAGAATTTCAAGCTGGGCCAAAACTTATCTGATTATTGCCTTGAGTTTAGCTAGACTGAGATATATAAACACATGAATAATGGTTTCGACTCAAATAAAAAATGAAAAATCATTCGAGTCTTTGTAACTTACAGGTCCAGAAAACAAACTTTTATAGGTTGTAATAGAGCGGACCATAATATCAAGGCCCGGTTTCAGCTCTGGAATTTATACATTAATTTTTTTTACCTGGCAAAACGCGATTCTTTCCCGCCTTAATGTCATCATCATGCCCATTGGTTAATTCTAGGCTTTTTATCGTACTTTGCATCAACTTGCGGCCTCGCGAAAGCGTTCTAATAAATTGCCTTTCCTCGTCATTAATTATTTCCATTGTCTATACATATAGAAATAGATGGCATATATACAACATAACAAATATTAAAATAATATTTTCTAGATTTATTAATAGTATACAAAGCTGCAAAGCTTGGTTTATATTCAAAAAAAATTACGGACATTTTGACTTAATTATCAACTATTATTAACAAAAACAAAAATTAATACATTTTTCCCCCATAATTTCTACACTCTGTATTTTGTTTTAACTATAAATTGAAATAATAACTTAATGTAAACAAATTTATAGCCTCTTATGTAAAGTTTCCGAGTTGTAATTGTAAATTTGGATCGGCCGGTCCTAAAAAGTATAACGGGCGGGCCAGAAAAATCACGATCCTGTTTAAACTACTTTAGACCTGGATTGGCGTAAAAAAATTTTTGAAAAAATAATTCAATGTATATGTCCAAATTAGATATTTGCATTAAAAACTAATAAACAAAATTTAAAGAATAGAAAAACAATTATTTTGAAAGTAACAAAAAAAACGCCTAAAGAGTATGGTAAAAACTAATGTACAAAACCTTAAAAACAGAGAAATCTTAAAAAAAAAATAAGATTCAAACTGTTTTAGTTTCTTTGTTTATCTCCGGGAACACCGATTGCAATTTCTCCACTACCGTAGGTACAAGGCTAGCTAAAAACCCAGGGGGCGCGTTAAGTTTTTCACTGGCATACCTGACAGCCCGGCGTAGGATGCGTCTAAGGACGTAGCTAAAATTATCAACAAATGCCATAAAAATTAAATTATTAAAAAAATAAAATAAAACAATATGTGGAAAGCTCAAACTCAACAAAATAAGCTAAGTTATCTATCAAATTCTTTTCTAAAATTATGTGTTATAACCTGTTACACAGATTTACACAAATTATAATTATTCGGCGAGGTTCATCATAATGTAAAAAAACCCATCTTATTTTTAAATTTTCTGTTTTTTCCCAAATCATCAACGAAAAAGGTCCCTCAAAATGGCAGTCACAATGCCAAATTTTTATTTGAGACCTCAAAAATCCCGAAAACTATTTTTTTATATTAAAACCCACTCTGTCTTTAATTTTTTACTGACAACTTTTAGTTAAGCAACCTCCAAGCAAAATATTTTAAAAACTAGGATCAATCGGTATATGATTTTTCACAAAACAATTATTTTGAGTTGGAACTAAACAATTTAGCTGTCGATAAAAAGTTTTAAATATATCAAATATTTGTGTTTATTGACCTCTTTACTTTTATTGTTTAAATTGGATCACAAAAATAAACTCAACAAAAAGGTAAAATCGACTAAATTTTATAAATCACATGTATTTCTTATTTGTAAAATATAGATAATTTTGATTGTTTTAGCTCTAAACAATTTTTTTCAATAAAATTTTAGAATTTTTCCTAAGTATGTATCAAAATTAATTTTTAAGCCAAAATAAGCTAAGAGCCATATAACAAGCAAACTAAAATATAAGGATACATACAAATAAACAATCTTGTGTTCCAATTTTTGGTAAGTTAAATTTTTGCCTATAATAAAAAATAGCCATATGCAAACAATTTACAAAAACTATTAAAAAAATAATCTCTAAATAAACAACAACTAAAATAGTAATAAACAAGGATTAAAACAGTAGTTATAAGAAAATAGATACAAATTATAAAAAGTTAAATTAACCAATGTATTTCGCTTTGTAAGTAAATTGACTTTCATTTAAATATTCAAAATTATATAAAAAAAGACAGTTATTTAAAAAAACTTTTTTACAAATGTTTCACCTTGAAAATTTAAAATTTTGTAAACTTATATGTATAAATATTCATATTTTGTTATTATTTATTATGTTTCGAAATGCACAAATCAAACAATAGATGTCCAAATAATTCTTATCTATACATTTATTGTTGATCTTTTCATCAAATACATATGATTGATTAATTTAATATAAAAGATAAAAATAATAATGCAGCACAAATACAATGAATCAAAAAATCTAATATTTAAAACGTTATGATTTACCCTCTCCCAACATTGTCGGGTCTGCCCCCATCAGACAAAGCAATGGTCAACGTTCTTACATGGTCAGCTACTACACGGTAAGCCATGTCAATGCCATCCGTATCTTCGATCTTCACCTTTCCCGTATAGGGTCGGACACCGAGGCTCTATTTCCATAAAGTTATTACATTATCAATAGAGGCACGTTCAAGGTCATATTAATAAAAAAAATAAAACATTGTTTTGTAATATATACAAATGAATTTTTTCATCCCTTTTCTCTCAAAAAAATTCATGTTTAAACGTGCTTTTTGACAGAAAAAATCGGAACTATAAAATAATTATAGAAAGCAGATGATTGCAAATGCAATCATATATAAATACCATATTATAATAATAATAATAAAAACTATTTCAATGAATTAATATAAAACATTTTTGATAAAGCTTAAAACAAATTATTATATCAAATTTTTCCATACTTCTCGAATACGATCGAAAATGCAAGTAAATAAATCAGTGTCATAGTTGGAAGGCTTATTTTGGATGACAGAAACGAGACGTTCAAAACCCATACCACAATCAATATGTTTCTTTGGCAGCAATACAAGTTTTCCATTAAGTTCTCTGTTTTCAAAATGGAAATTTAGTCTTGATTTGTAATTACATACTTTGGTATATAAAGTTATATATTGAGCAAAAATACAAGCGTAATTTAATTTAATAAGAATTTTACAAATATTCAGTCAAATTTTAAAAAAAATTAATTAAATTAGTAGATTTTATTTTTTAATATTTCAATACACATTATTAAGACATAGGTCAACAAATTTTTGAGAGTTATGAGCTAACTACGGAGATCAAACCTACCACTAAAGATTTTCAAATCTATTTATCGTTCTAATTAAATTTAGTTAGCTATAAAGATTAAAAATTTAAAAAAATTGTCAAAAAAAACAAAAAATATTCAAAACAAAATTAAATTGATTTTTTTTTGCATATTTATAACAGCTAATATGTTAAATTCAAACTTCAAATTAAACTTTGATTAAAAACCGATAATGTCGAATTTAATTTTAACGTGAATTTTGTATTATCTAAATGCTGGTCTAGGAGTTTGATATAAAAAATGTTATTTCTAATTATTATGATCACTACAAGTTACAAGAGATTTTTATATTAGAAACAGAATCTTAAATTTTTTAAAAGTATTCTAGAACTGTCAATTTCCAAAAGGCCATAATTTTGATATGGCCAGCTATAAAAAGCCAAAGTCCAAATAACTAAGAATAAATATATTTATATGTCAGCGCCCAAACGCAATATTCCGCCGGCGGAATATTGTCTGAACTTGACCTCAGCGTCCAAAGCTTATATTCCGCCGGCGGAATATAAATTGGCGTATAGTCAACGACCAAAACGCATTTTCGCCGGCGGAATATTGTCTGGACTTGAGCTCAACGTCCAAAACTTATATTCCGCCGGAAATTTTTTGCAAAATTTAAGGGACAAACAGTGAATTGTATGTGATTAATTTTGAAATATAGATTATTAGACGTTTTTGATTTTTTATGTTTAGAATATGACATGTTAATGAATAGAGGTCATGTTAAATCTAAAATTAGGGTTAAGGGCTAGAATAGTGCTAAAAACTTAAAGATTTAAAGATTCATATTTGGACCGGTGTATTTAGAATTTTTTAGATATAATGTTATTAAAACCGCGCATTTCTTTTAAAATTAAGCGAAAGACTCTAAAAAACGCCGAGGTATTTTTGTAATGTATCTGTGACTTTGAATGGACCAAGAATTTTAACTCGTAATAAAGATTCAAATGTAAACAGGTATTTAAAAACATGCTAAGGTGCCTTAAAACGCGTAGGTGATAATAAGAGCACGCAAAAGACTCCTAAAATAGTGCAAAAAAATGAATTAAGACTGCGCACAGGTGTGGATTCAGGAACACCAAAATAATAAAAAATTTACAACTTTTAAGATTTATATAAGCCTTATTTATTTGTTAATATTAGGGCATTCCCTGCCTAACTGCCCCAAAAATGCGATATTGGAATGAATGGAAGGTTTATAAGTTAAATATCTTCGAATTTAGTCCAAACAAACCGGCTTTAGACCTTCCTTAAAATTTTTTTAATTCAATATTTATATTTTGTACCAATGAATTAAAACATTTTAAAAGAATAAAGAAACGATTGGATTGTTATAGGCTCAATATAATTTCAAGTTCAAAGTTTATCTAATATGTATATTTTGACAATCTTTTTGGATTCCCAGCCAATATTTGAAAAGACGCGTACTCACATACCTAAAAACTTTTGGTTATTAAAAGGGAACCAATAAAGACTCAAAAGCACGAATTCTAAATTTAAGATCGCCCCAATTATTTTGTAAAGAATTGAGGTATCTTAAACTTGAGCAAAACCTCTAACGTGCAAAATATAAATTACATTAAAATTTTCAAAAGCGCAACGATATTAAATTGACGCTGAGTATTTATAAGGGCGCGCATTTAGAACCAAAATTTGTTTTTTCAAATTTAAGGCCTGCCCCAATCCAAAAATAAGGCCCGAAAGTTTTAAATTACAAGCTAAAAAGGTGTTGATTTAAAAATCCAGTAAAAATGGAGCGTAAAAGTTACTTATACCCTTTATCGCGTGAAAATAAATTTATAGTTTTAGTATTTGTTGTGCGCAGTCCTAATACATTTTTTTGCACTATTTTAGGAGTCTTTTGCGTGCTCTCAATATCACCTACGCGATTTAAGGCACCTTAGTATGTTTTTTAAATACCTGTTTACATTTGAATCTTTTTTGCGAGTTAAGATTCTTGGTTTATTCAAAGTCACAGGTACATTACAAAAATACCTCGGCGTTTTTTAGAGTCTTTCGCTTAATTTTAAAAACAAAAAAATTGCGCGGTTTTTATAACATTAGCGCACTTCTGAGGGTATCTACAAAATACTAAATACACCGGTCCAAATATGAATCTTTAAATCTTTAAGTTTTTAGCACTATTCTAGCCCTTAACCCTAATTTTAGATTAAACATGACCTCTATTCATTAAACATTTCATATTCTAAACATAAAATATCAAAAAAGTCTAATAATCAATATTTCAAAATTAATCACATACAATTTGTTTGTCCCTTAAATTTTGCAAAAAATTTCCGGCGGAATATAAGCTTTGGACGTTGAGCTCAAGTCCAGACAATATTCCGCCGGCGAAAATGCGTTTTGGTCGTTTATACGCCAATTTATATTCCGCCGGCGGAATATTGCGTTTGGGCGCTGACATATATATATATAAGATAAGGCCATCATGGGGATATATTTATTTATGTATTCATAAAATTCACGATTGTTTGATAATTGTTAATCTATAAAATAATTGGTTGGTTTAAATAAAATTTTTTTTTAGATAATTATGCTACAAAATTTAAAATGAATGCTAATGCCTTTTTTATTCACCTAGATATATAATTAAGCTACTTTGACAACATGCCCGAAGAACAGATATTAATTAAAAACTATATTATAAAATCAGTCTAATGTTAAAGCCTGCCACAAACCTTTTTTAAAGACTTTAGTATATTACTTCACTATTTTGAAAAAACAGTTTTGCCATTTATACTCATTTAACCAAAGTCTAGACTGAATATTAAAATAAATGATGAACACAGGTTAAATATTCAAAATACTTTTGCCCTATAAAAAAGTGATATAACACTGTTTAGTACCTGTTATATTGTATAAAAACTAAATTCCATATCTCCAAAACTTCAGGGACATCTTTATTCACTAAGTGAGAAGCATCTGGAAGTCCCATCCTATCATAATGTATTTCAGAGCATGGGCCACATGGACCAGTGTCTCCCATTTCCCAAAAATTATCTTTCATGCTACCAGGCAAAACCTTATGAGGCTCAATTCTAAATCAATGTATATATGTATAGGTGTATAAAACACCATGTATAATAATCTCAACTTTAACAAATAAATATATAAAAAAATATGAATTCTTCAATGTACAATTAAAAAACAATATCAAAAGTTTGAACAATAATGTAATATAAAAATTTATATACCCTAATTTCAACCATATATCCCTACATTCTATGTCAGGTGCCAAACCAGTCTTTTGATCACCACCAAAATATGTAACATACAATCTATCTTTGGGGAGTTTGTAAATGTCAGTTAATAACTCCCATGCCCATTCACACACTTCTTTCTAATAAAATAAAATTTAAACACCTTATTTTATACCAATTAATATTTTGCAAAATAAATTTGATATAATCCAACAGATTTTAATTTAATTAATATAAAGATAATATTGTGTGAAAAAAAATATGATAAAATTATCAAGATAACTGATTGATTATTGTAAAAAGATATAAAAATAAACATTATATTGGTTGTATTGTAATAACCTTAAAGTAATCACCAAATGACCAATTTCCAAGCATTTCAAAAAAGGTATGATGATAAACATCTTTACCAACATCATCCAAATCATTATGCTTACCACCAGCTCTAATACATTTTTGGGTATTGCAAACCCTAACATATTTGCCCATATCACTCTTAGGGTCCACATTCCCCAGGAAAATCGGTTTAAACTAAAATAGAGGTAATAAAAGAATTGATATTAAATTATAATAATTATAGGATAATAAACTTGATTCATTCCAGCATTTGTAAATAAAAGAGTTGGATCGTCTAACGGAATAACGGAAGAAGAATAGACATATTTGTGACCCCTGCCTTCAAAAAATTTAACAAATGTTTCTCTTATTTGATGGGAAGATAAATTAGACATCGTATCGAAACCTTTGTGAGCAAAGTTAAATTTAGAGAGATTGCGAATAAAGATTGAAAACAGCTTGAGAGATTTCAAGCATGAGGGCAAATAAAATTCCACCAAAAATATTGATATTTTACACTTTTTTGGCTATGTCTATTTTCTTGTTTTAAAAATTATTACAGGAATCAAATTTTAATTTTATTAGTAACTAATTGTGGTCATTATTTAAGATAAGACAATTAGAGGTTAGATAGCTAGAAAGTTACACAAAATTATATAAAATATAAAATGGTACTTGAGGAAACAAAATAGGAAAATTTGTTTATTAAACTGTGTGAAAGATAAAAGGTTATAAACTTTTGCCTTTATGAGAAAAATAAGGGGAAGGCAATTGTTAAAATTAAGGCGTTTACATAATATTTATTATTACACTGCACGTTTTAATATTGTAAATTAAGATTACCAAATTTGTTATTTATATTATATATGTTTGGTGCTCCATCTACCTTTATGCGCCAAACCTTAATAAAATTTTTTTTTACATTATAAAATAATTAACTCGTAAATTGCCAAAAAAATCTAATTTTAATTAAATATATTATTGATTTATTTCGCACGTAAGGCGTTTGGGCGCACGATTAGAACATTATTTGTATCTTAGGACATTTTTAATGAATTGCATTAATTAAAAAGAGAATTATGTGATTTAATTTTTAAATAAAGTTTTTGTAGTTGAAAAAAAAAATACTTTTTACCAGCCATATGCACAAAATAATCAACAAAAAGAGTTTTTTATTTTTACCAAAAAAAGCTAAACATGCGAATAGACAACGCGACAATATAAATTTTTATAATGTGAGTTAACTACAGAGATCACTACGATCTTACGGAATATCAAGCCGTCTACCGTTTTTTGTTATCAAACTTAGTTAGTCAGGTATAAACATCAAAAATTTTAAAAAAGGTTAAAAAACTAAAAAAGATTGAACTCTTAAATTCTAAATAATACTTTTATTAAAATCCGTTGGACGCGAAATATTTATCTAAATGCCGATGTAAGAGCTAGATATATAAAATTTAATTTTCATTATTTTTGATTACAAGGATAAGTTACAAGGGATTTTAATATGCAAAAAAATTTTGAATTCTAATTTGAGTATATTTAGCTCCGTCAATTTGGCCGAAAAGGATTTTTTGTTATAGATGGATCTTAAGAGCTATAGACAGAAGAAACCGAGAAAAAAGAAAAATATATATGAGATAAGGCCATCAGGGGAATGCATTCTTTATATTTTCATTACACATTTTTGACAAACTTGTTGACGTAATAAGCAAAAAAATTTGGTCCAAGCCTAATAAAAAAACCTTATTAGAATTTAGAAATTCTGGGGTTCATATGAACCAAACCATGTATTGCCTCTAATTTTTATACTTAAATAATTGCAATATAATTACTCTGGACAACAAAATTTGGACGACCCTAAGCATCATTTACGGCAACTATGGTTTTTGGTCAAGTTTTTTGCGCTGGTCACGAATATGAAATTAGAATTTTAGTCAATGCCTCAGATTTTTTGATTTTTTAATCTTTGGGTTATTTTGGGCTTCTATATCATAAAACCTATGGGTAATAACAAAAGTTTATTATTATATTTAGATAACGAAAACATTCATTATTGACGTAAAGTGTTTAATTTTTTTTTATTTTTTTATTTTTGTAAAATTAGTGGTATTCGTCATAAACTCCGTTTTTCAATCCTAACTTGAAAGTAAATTGCTAAAAATTTTATGTAATAACCTTTTTTAGATATGTTTTTTATAAGAAATCTGAATATGCTAATAGATTTTTGAATTAATAGTAAAAAATTTTGTAAATTTTTTTCTGAAATTTGGACGCGGTATAAATTGGAGGCATTGGAAAAAAAACTAAACCCTAGATTGTTATCGCAAGAAAATTCTCTACAAAACCCTCAAAAAATCGTTTATGTTGTTTTTTTTGTTGTCCAGTGTTATTTTATTAAAATATTTTAATTATTAAATATACTAAATGTTTGTAATGTATGATAATAAAAAGTATTATTTTTTTTCCTATAAAATATCTAGTTTTTATGGTAAATAATAGAAAAATAATAATATGTATCAAATTATTTTTTTTTCATAAACTCTCTAAATGTATTGTACTTGGCGTAAAAGCACGATTTGATTAATAATGATTTAATATGAAAAAATATAAAATTTCATTTTTTTAGATTTTTTTCTACATACTGTCAAAAAATTTGCAATATTCATTTATGATAACTGCTATAAATATATAATTAAAGAACACGTATCCCTTTTCAAAATAATAAAAAAATAAAGATCGTAGCTTAGGTTAAAATTGAGGTCCATATAAACCTCACAATAGCATACGCGTTACAATTCTCACCCTACTATTCGCGGTTGACAAAATTAATTTAAATTTAATCTAAGTCTATAATCGATGAAAATAAATTTTTTTATTGAAGTCTATATGGACCACACACTCTCAATTTTAATATTATAAGTCATGTTGCCTCAATGTAAAAAAAATTATTGCTAACTATTTTAATTCTTCCAAATAAGTTTTGCATCTGTAAAATTTTGTAATTTTTTTTCATAATATTTTTAAATAGATCTTGCATAAAATGTTCTAATTGGTAATTGTTATAATCATATACATTTGTTGCGTAAACGGCCTGTGGCCTATTATAACTAATTTTATTTAACTTAAGGTTTCCTCTATTATTATAAATCTTATGTTAGCCATTTTAAATATTGTCTCTCATATAATACTTATATGTGGATGTACTGAAAAATGTATATAAGATTGAAATAAAATATGCATAGTAAATGTTATTATAAAAAATCCTAACCTACTACTCGAATATGGTGCCGCGTTAATTTGAACCTGAATATACTCCTCGTGTTGCGAGCTAGAATTTATTGGATGATGATAATAATTTTGGAATATTCGAGAAACCTATTATAATTTTGAGAACGACAATCCAATATTATTCGAATGTTTTTGCTATGGACAGAGTTCAGAGTTATAATTATTTTGATGACTTTTCTTTGAAAAAACATATGCTGAATATCAAGAATTTAGTGATTGTAACGGTTAAATTAATATTTTTTGTGAGGCTCAATCACTTAATACAAACATTGTTAGCATGGGCTTAAAAGATGCACAAATAGATTTTGATAAATTGTAGCAATCGGAGACCCCCCAATCTATTCAAATAGAATTGAGTTGGGATTAAGGTGCATGAAAACAGGGCTGGGAAAACAATGAGCCAAATCCCCTAAAACATAAAAAAAGAAAGGGGGGCAAAAATAAAGGGCCAAAATAAGAATTCATAAAAAGCCCTTACTAAGAAAAGGGGCAAAAAAAACCCACAAAAAGTGGTTCTTAAAAAGAGCCCCAAAAACCCCATTTTATGTTTTCTATAATAATTTCAAAAAATTATGATGGGTGGGTTATTTTTTCTTAAAGCTCCTAGGAGTTTTTTTTTAAGAAAAGGGGCTTTTTTTAAACGGCTTTTCTTTTGCCATGCCCACGAGTTTGTGGGCATTTGGAAAAAAAACCCCAAAACTTGTTAAAAAAAAGCCCATTTAGTTTTTTTTCCCACCCTGCATGAAAATACATCTAAAAGAACGTGATGAGCCATCTAATAACAATAAGAATTAATCCATCGATTATTGTTGATTATGGGTCTCGGGGCACTTGAATTATGAAAGATTACGTGAGGGTGACTTGGACAATTAGTACCGGATTAACCTAACAATGATGATGTCGATAACTACCTATACGACCTTTTATAGAATTAGTTCATTTTCTTCAAAGTCAATAAATACCTTATGATTCGTGATTTTAGATACTTTTTAAAACGATTTTCGATCCGCAATTTAATTATTAAAAAGTCATTTAAATCATATTTATGATCGAGATCACTTATGAGTGATTTATGCCCAAGCCTGCAATGCATTTTGCTGAGATTTTGAAACTATAAGCATGATCCCTCTGTGAATGGTAATCATATGTTGCATTAAAAAATTCAGCGAAATTCATAAAGTCTATGAGCCTCAACTTGTGAATGACCAATTTTATGTTCACTGTGTGAGTATTGACCTACCCTCTAAATTTCGTTTAAAACCATGTTATTACCTCTAAATTAAAACCTAAATAATTGCAACCTCATATTACAATTATTTTTTAAATAAAATTATTATGTAAGCATAATGTTCGTATTGTACAGGCACGATTTTAAACCCCTTTTGGTAAAAAAAGTTTTTGATTGCCCCCCCCCCCCCCCCCAAATACATAAAAATATAAAATTTTAATTTTTAAAATATTTATTTTTATTAAAGTTTTTATTCATATCAACACTTAAAGAGATTTACCTAACATTGAAATTATTTCAGTTGTTATTCGATATATAGAAAAATAAGGTATTACAAATAGTTGTATATTTGTGAAAGCAATTCATAAATCTGATGCCAAATAAATTTCCTCACTTGTCAACAATCGTTTGTTAGAATATAATCTAGAACCAAAGGATCTGATCGCACAATGCTACGATGGAGCGAACATGTCCGGGGAAAAAGATGGTGTTCAAGTATTTCTAAGCAAAATGGCTGGACACCATGTCCCGTGTATTCAATGCTTTAACCATTGATTGCAACTTGTTGTAAATTGTCTTGAAGTTTTAAGTAGAGTGATAAATT
This sequence comes from Acutogordius australiensis, assembly GCA_030555515.1. Classification (NCBI taxonomy): domain Eukaryota; kingdom Metazoa; phylum Nematomorpha; class Gordioida; order Gordea; family Gordiidae; genus Acutogordius; species Acutogordius australiensis. Next base: position 43,941,245 of record CM060242.1, read on the forward strand.
TTTATAATATTTTTTCTTCCCTTCATAAATTTTTTCAACATGATGCGGAGTGAATACGGAACCATAATCCGGCTGTTGCCCTGTCGGTAATGTGGTCATTTCGACGCCAGATATTGCTCTGACTCCGAAAAAATCCTCGATCGGGGAGGTGTTAGATGCTGCAATTTTAGTTTCAATAAGTTCTGGAATCATCGTAACTTCTATAATCAATATCGTCAAAACCTTTTTCTTCCCCTTCGTAAAACCCGAGCTTTGTGTCGGGGATGATAAAAAGTATCAAAAAAATCAAATATTGTTTTAAAACGTTTTGTTAAAGAGCTTGAAAACTTGAGAGAATGAGCCCACTCTTAAAAGTTTTCATTTTTTTATTTTCTAATTAATGAAAATAATGCGGGTGCTAAATTACCATAATATGAGTGATTTTCGCCCAGCAATAAATCTATAGCTTGTGCTAAAGGACTGGCTTTATATGTTTTATTGTAATTGAGCTCAAACTCTATAAATTGCGGGTGCTCAAGCATCTTTGAAAGTTCATTTAATTTAGGGTTGGATAGTAAACAAATGAGGCTATCATAAAGGCTATTCCAACGGGTAATGACGGCTACAATTAGTTGTTTATTAAGAATGGACATTATGACTTCAGAATATTTTGGCAGATTCACACTGTGCCAATACAATGTGCATTTTAACATCACATTGTAGTGAATCTTTGGGCTTTGCTTTGGGCTGTGCTTATTATATAAATCCGTTGTTAAAACTAAATTTATGGTATGACATGCGCACCGTATATGTTTTGGTAATAATCCTGAAAAATCTTTCATAGATTTTTTACTGTAGACATTAATTTCGTATTCATGCTCGTCATTTATATCAAAAACTGAGAAGAAACACCAAATTCTTTAAACGCCTTTAAAAGTTAGTCCCGTTATCCCTTATAGTGGCAACAACTTTGTTTTTGATATTATACTGCGAATATCCTCAATCATTTCGTATAACGTGTGTTCGCCTTTTCAATCCTTTTGAAGGCTATTGCAAATGATAACCTCGTGTAATCATCAGATATCTATAAATTATAAGAAATAAAATTACTAAATGACACTTCATCCCGAAATAATTTAGATGCTTTGTTGAAAATAAAGTGGTAGCCAAGGTTTTATCTTTTAAAGTGTTCTTAAGTAAAGCCTGGTGATTTTCAAATGTAGCAATGATTTTTCTCTCAATAAACATAGACACTACGCTTTTATTCATTTCTAAATAATATAAAATTTTTAAAATATATAATAAATGTTTAAATTTTTAATATAAATTGTATTGCATAAACAAAGTAAATGTATTTTTTTGATTTATATCATATGAATGTTATTTAAATAACTAATTATGATCAATTGGAATTCTACAGTTGTTAATAAATATAATCTTTTACCTTTGTTCTGTATCTAAATAAATTTTATATAAAATATACAATAAAGTATTTAAAGTTTTGATAAGTATAATGATGAAATATCACTTTCATAATTCTTTAATCTTTTTAAATGATCAGTATTTTCTATAAAATGCATTTTCGATCTTGGAAACACTACAACACTTTAATAGGATTAAAATTATATTATTGCTAATTAAAATTGCATAAATCTTTTGTTTTATAGTATAAAAATTTTAAATCAGGCTAAAAGCCGTGTTGGCTACTTTTTAAAGCAAAAATTTAGCTAACACGGCACCTCTAAAACAGATCATTCATTATTTGCCAGCCAATTTGAAGTTACAATTGTCTTAAAGGAAGTAAGTTTAGTAAAACAACTTAACATAGCAGAAACAAAATAAATAATAACTTACAATAAATATTTTATCATAATTAAAATGTTTTAATTTTAATTTGCCCAATGGTGTCTAGAATTATGCAAAAATACAAAAAAATACTACCAAAAATGCAGGCTGTTTAACAATGCTCACAGGGTTCAAACCATTATGAAATTTTCCTGAAGCAATTAATCAAATCTTTGTTGTGATAATTTAAATGTGTGGATAATGGAAAAATAGTTTTTTTTGCTTTACAGCTTTTGCCTTTTTATTCGTGCATGTTAAATATTCTTTATATAAAATTTGTAATAGAATTTAATTTACCTTAAGGTGCCTGATGTAAATGGAAGTAGAAGTGATATGTCCAGATATAACCTTTTGACAAATCTGGCAGGAAGCTATGACATTTCTTCCTGCCCTAGATTTAATTTGAAAGTATTTTGCATTTTATATTGACAAATTTGTAGAATTAATTTAATCCATCTTTCAAAACTATTTCGGAATTATTCTCATCCATTTTAAAAATAGCAGATTAAATATATTACAAGAATTGAAGTTGAAATTTAATTTAAAATAATTTTAAATCGTAAATTTTATAAATACATAAATAGAAAATTAATTTAAAATAATTTTATAGCGTAAGTTTTAGAAATTTAAAAGTGAAAATTAAATTATAAATGAATTTAATAGTGTAATTTTTATAAAATTCAGAAATTTAATTTAAAATTTTATAGAGTAGTTTCAAAAATTTATGAGTGAATTTAACATAAAATGATATAATAGCGTAAGTTTTAGAAATTTAAAAGTAGAAATTAAATTTAAAATATTGTTATATAGTTTTAAATTATTTTAAATAGTATTAAGGCGCAAATAATTAATTATGACGATTCTTAATATAGCAATTTTTGTCATTATCTCAATTGTTATAAGTAAATTTGATTTAAAATTATTAGACTTTTCTTCAAAATCAAATATAAATACTTAAGATATTTATGTAAAAAAACTACGCTATCTATAGTCTTAAAATCTATTTAATTTTATACAAATATCGATGGGTTTAAATGTTTTTAGACCATTTTTGACGCTGATCGTGACTATTAGTTTATTTAATGATTCTAATTTGATTGAAAAATTATAATAGGTATAAAGCGCCTATTTGCATGGTTCAAGCTAGGGTATAATAATTTACAAATTTTAAAATTTATTATTTGTTTTTCAAACCAGTTTTAGACGCTGATTATAAATTAAAAATAATTTTATTGATATCATTTTTTAGTAATAATCGTAAAAGTACTAAATAGCCTATTTGCGTGGGTCAAGATAGGGTTATTATAAAAGTTCAAGATTATAATAACTTTTAAAATAATTCCTTCAACAGTTTTAAAGGCTGATTCCGATTATTTTGAAAAATTATAGCTTAATATATAATTTAAGATATCTGAAATAAAACGCGGGAACTTGAGAGTGGAACTCGCTCGGGTTCCTCTACCTTGATACTAAGTTCCGAGTTCCATTTCAAAAAAAGACGAGTTCTTCGAGCTCCGAGTATTAGTTCATTACATATGCCAACAAATTTCAATGTCACAAAAAATAAGTTTATAAAAAACATTACAACCCCCTGATGGCCTTTACTCTATATTCCGTTTTTCTTTGTTTTTCTCCGCCCGCTAGATTCCCCCATAACGAAATATGGCTTTCGATGGCCAAAATGACAAATTTTACGACCTCAAAAATACCGAAAAATAATATTAAGAATACTCTTTTATAAATTCCGTGACTTATATATATCTCTCAAATTAATACGATTTTTTATTGTAGTTTGTAAATAGGCAGAAAAAATTTAATTCATTTTTGATTTTTTTTTGTTTTCTAAACATTTTTTTTCAAAATATTTAATGTTTATAGCTGACCTACTAGTTTGATTAAAAAAACAGTAGACGGATATAAGAGAAACTAAAATCCAAAGCTTAATTTGTAAATCGCACAGCTTCAGCAATAGAATTCACGTTTCAAAATCTTCACCTTTCCTGCTAAGAAGTAAAGTTTAACTAACCGACCATAATTATTTAAAAACCCTAATTATTTGGCAATTTTACATCTGTATAAACTGTTGCAACGCATCATGTTATGAAAATAACATGAAAATTAATTAAATTATTTGTTTTATTACATTTACGTTTTATGTGTCATATAATAAATAATAAGGCAATCTGTTATATCAAGTATAATGTTGTTGTTTATTGTTCCATTCGTTGGAAGTTGGTAGTAAGGTTGAGCTTGAAGGTAGCTAGGGGCGTAGATTGATCCAAAAATTTATTAAGTATAATAATATCTGTGATCGATGGACATGTTTAATATGTTTTGGGACAAAGAATTATATCTTAAGAGCGGCGACATCAAGTTAAAAGTATTAACAAAATTAAGGCAGAAAAATCATACTAAAATTGCCTGTGGGATTTTTACATGCGTGTTAGGCAACGGGCTAATATGGTGTAACGAATTGTAAAAAGATAAGCCATATTAAGGTTATTATAATGTACAGTGCCTCATAACTCGTGAAATAAATATTGTTTAAAGTATTCTTTATCAAATACATGACATTGCTTTCGACTCGATTCTCACATAGGGCTCTAAACCAACCTTCTTCACCAACTGGCGAAGCTGTGCGTTTAGCTGAGGCATATTTGTTCCCCCGACTACACCTAGGTATGTCGCAACTGCCAGTGAATGAATATACCAATGCAAGTTAGACACTGCCAATGTGTTTTTGAGCCTTTGTAAGTGTACAAAATTGCCATTTGTAGTAGCAACTCAATGTGTTAACAAAATGATTTTATGAATGCGTTTAAAACATCTTTGTCACACAATAAACATTCCATGCATGTCTTTGAATGGTTGAGTTAAATTTTTCAACATTCAGCTCATTGGGATACAATCATCCCTGTCTTTTATGCAGTTGTTCGAATCCGTGGCCCGTGCAAAAACTTTGAAACTGCTGATAGGCTTGCCCATCGATATGTTTAAAATGGGAGCCTAGGCTAAAAGGCGTGCTACACAATCTTGCTAATTAACCGATCGGCATTGATTGTTAAGGTCGGCTTAAAGCTTTAAACGGGTATAATGAGGCGCAAGGGTTGTGGGAAAACCAAAATCCAATTGTTTTGGTTATTATACACTGCGCAAAGTTAGGATATAAAATTAAATGAAAAAATTATTATTTTCATGGTTTGCAAAACATATTTATTTTGTGGGTAGGATATAATGACGTTAGTGCCTTTCGAGTACCCAAAATCGGACATTTAGTGCATAAGCATTTTGGTTTTTATTTCAAAATTTATAATTCATCGAAAAGCAGAGATTAAAATTAAATGTAGACTCGCGTTTAATATCAAAAAGTTTCCAATTACAGAATGTGTTTATTTTATATAAGTCCCAATCAAGCAAAATAGATCGAATATCAATGCACCAGGGAACTCTGTTAAATTATCAAAAAAGTCATTTTAATTGTAAAATAAAGTAATTTATGATGATAGAAATTTATTGTATATAAATACAATTAAAAAAACCACAATGTGTAAACATTGAAAAGATATAGGCTAAAATGAGCATGTGAATACAATAAGAATTCCACCTATTAAAAAATTATATACCATGAAATATTTTATGAAGTCCAAAAATGGTTTTATATTTAAATATAATTCAAATATACAAATCTAACTGATTCATTCCACCAATCAAACCCAACAAAGTTGTAAAAATAAACAAAATGTGGGGTATAACAAATTTTTGTATTAGGCTATGCTACTATAAAACCAAAAAATGCGTAAGACAACGTATTTAATGGACGAGCCCTTTAAATTATTTTGTCAGTCCTTTAATGTATAGATGCATCAATCCTCTAGGCGTCGACCAGAGCCCCAATTATGTCTCCTCCTGACAGCCCCATCCCCACCTTCTGCTTCATTTCCTCGTGGCGCTGTCCGGTAGGCGGGAGGAACACCAAACCCACTGACTACACCCACTCGATTTGGTATGTATTTGTATCTACAAATAAATAAACAAAAAATATAGATATAAATCTAAGATAATGTTCATAGGGTGTTTATTTTTAAACAAATATAAATATTATATTTTACATTTTTTATTTCAACAAAGTATATACTGTCATCTTAAGTAACTTTATATAAAAAAAAAGGATTTGTTTTCAAATAACAGAATTTTGAAAATTTTACACAAAAAAAATTAATTTAATTAGGGCGCATTCAGACTCAGTTCATTCTTTTAAAAAATTTTGAATTTTTAAAATTTTTACCTTTTGACATTAAACGCTTTTTTCAAAAAGTCGCCAATTTATTAGCATTTAAATAGTTTTTTTCTAAAAGAAAAGTTTTTGAAAAACATTGAAGAAAAAATAAAATTTTAAAAAATTCGAAATTTTAAATTTTTTTTAAAAATTTAAAACGAGTCTGAACGCGCCCATATATAACAATTAAACTTTTTTGATGATAAATATATTCTTTGGCCATAGCACCTATAACTTAGCTTGGGGAAGATATTTAGAACTAATTAAAAAACGTTTAAAACAGTAGGTGCCATCATAAATATTATATTTACAATATTTAGACAAGAGCTAGGCTGTTAAAAGAGAGGGTTAAATTGATGGTAAGGTATTGGTAAAAATGAATTAACAAAAATAGGTATGGTAGGCTAGGTGACATAGACGTTTTATTACAAGTTTATAGAATTTGGTGTTTATAACACCATGATATATATAAAATAAGGGGGTTGCCTTAAATTAAATTTATTCAAATATTATGAGGAACCCATGAAAATAAAAGATTAGGATAGAAACTAAATGGTAAAAAAAACAATGAAACTTGTGGTTTAGAAAGATAAAAAAATCACTTTAACCAAACTTAGAATATAAGTATCTAGGTGAGATTTTTGTTTTAACTTTGTATTTTTAATTATTTTGAACTTAAAACTTAGCATTAAACAAATATAACAAATAATTTAATTTTAAAAATATTTCAAATAATTTTATTTATGTAAATTATGATAATTTTTCTGCATAATAAATATTTTGTTGTTTTACAAAAAATTAAACAAAAAGTTACAAAATATTTGGTGTCTCTAGAAAAGATCTTCCACCCATTTCTTGGGGATATTTGAATTTGAGAAAGAAATATAAATGTCCCACAAATATGCCAAGAATTTCACTCATTGCACTATAAATTATAAATTAAACAAACATAATACTAAATGAACTAATCACATATAATTTTAAAACCTTTCTTGTAATATCATGTTGAAGGCTGCTAAAACCCATGGTAAGTATATTGCCTAATTTATAAAACAATCCAATTTTAAACTTTAAATTGAGTTCCAAACCAAAAAGAGACAATTGTATCTTTGTTGAGCTGGCACCAAACATAAAGGACACTAAGGACCATAGGGTCAAGCAATAACTTAAAATAATAAAAATTTCAAATTACATAAACATTCATAACAAGGCCAACAATAACTAGAGTAATCCAATTAAAGATAAGCATGTACAAATAATCTGCAGGCTGTCTTTCATAAGTACCTTAAATTATAAATTTTAAAATTTATACCTCTTTCTAATTGGACAGAATAATTGTATAAAAAGTATAAGAGAAGCAAGTAATGAAATCCAGTGCCCCTTGTTATAGGATAATAAAATAGTGCTGTAATTGGTCTCCATAACTAATAGATTTAAAATACAATGAAAAAGTGTTACAAAATAATGGGGAAGAGTAAACTATTATTAAAAAATAAATTATTATTTTTTACTTAAGTTGTAATAAAGAAAGCAATATTAAAAACAATAATTTACTAAACTTATAGAATACCTGAAAATTTTTAAAGATAGGTTCCCATAGAAGTATCATTCTATGTAATTTAAAAATTCCTAATCGGCCGAGTAAAGGAAATACAAGAGATAACGTGAACCATACTCTTGATATGATAGGTATACTTTTATACCAATCCATAAGATCGTTTTGAGACATATTTAATAATTTTTCAAATTAACACGCCTAAAATTGTGATTCGCCTGATAAAATCATGTGTTTAAGAATTATTTTTTTTAATTTTTTTTCAACATTTATAGAACTCATATGTTGCGAAATACATTTCAAAGTGGATATCTCTCAATACTGTATAGCTTGGGTACAAAACCTCTTCAGTTGTGGGAAACAAAAGTTTGGATTTTAAATATATATTATCTAAAATTAATTTGAGTGTTTCTATTTACTCTATTAGGCTAAAAATGGGCATATTAAACGTATATCAGATAGTGAAATTCAGTCTTTGATCATAGAAATCATTGGCACAAACGTTAGGTAAATGTTTATAAATTTATTGTTTAGCTCAACATATATATCTTGTCCCATAGATCCTTCCTTAACACTTGGAATCAAACTGCCTTATTTGGTTTTTATTGTAAAAAATCTCAACAAATATTTTACATTTGAAGTTGTGGTAATTAAAAAAGTCTCAATTTTTTAGGTTTTAGATGACAAAAATACACAAAGAAGATTTCGAGCTAACAACTTTCAAAGTACCACTAGGGTAAAGCCATATATCTGCACCATGCCATTAAGGTTGGATGAAGGCTGGAACGTAGTACAAATGAATATGCCTGATTTTGTTAAAAGAGCCTATGGAACAAATTTTGTGGAAACATCTAGAGTACAGGTTAACCTAATTGTTTTTTAGACTTATTACAGCTAAAACAAGTTTTTAAATTTAAAAACTATGTTTTTTTTGTTGAATTAGTTGCTTTAATTTAGAAATTAATCACTTTATTTTTTTTCTAATATACCACATATTTATGTAGGTGTTTCTAATTACAATGTGTTAATTTAAGTAATGTGAATAAATAGAAAATAATTTTATATATTGTCAACTAGATGTGTAATATTTTATATATAGTATCAAACTCAAAAATTCTTTTTTTGCTTTATGTTTATTACATTAAGCTTAAATAGTTTTTTCTGAGCCATTTAATTCAAATAAAAATTTGTATCAAATTTATATTATATTAGTTTATTAGGTTATTTAATTGTTTGCATGCATACATAAATGAAACAAATTGCATTTAATGTCCTAAAATGTAGATAAGTTCGCATTGGTATTAATACAAATTTCCATTGGGCCATATTTTTTTAAACAACTGAACAAGTTAATGTATTATTTTTTGTGGAGTTTTTTTAAAGTTATAAAATGTTATAAAAATTTATTTCTTTGGCCCAAAATTTTTTTTGTTAAGGTCCAGATAAAATATTCAAAAACTGCCCATTTAAATTGCACAAATGCATTTTTTTCATGTTTTTGAACTTTTTTTATTCCACCTGTTAATCATTTGTTAAATCTTTGATGCATTTGCCTTAATAGGCCCAAATATTAAGAAAAATGCATTAGATGGATTAGACCAAACTATTTTATATTGCACTTTACCCCACCCATTTATTTTTCATTAACAGTGTTTTAAAGCCATTATTTTTTTAACATTATGCTAGAAATAGATTATACATTTTTATAATTTGTTAAATTAGGATTATATAAAAAAAGCAAGGGTGTGAAACAAGACAGATAAAGTTGAAGGGGGGGGGGGGTGGGAGCTGGTTTTATAAAGGTTTCAGTTTGAGACAAAATAATCATTAATAATTTAAGAATTAAATATTTTATTTTCCTTTTGAATAAATTTTAAACATTCAGCATTTTCTACGTTAAAACAGGTTCATGCAAACTGTCGCCTTAGAAGGATATATTTTTCTGACCGACTATACGTTGAAGAAGACCTACCGCCCGAATTCAAATTGTACTTGCCTATTAAAAAGCCCGCCCATGCAACATTGTCAATTGAAAACTAGATCAGATATAACGGGTCCCATACGGTTTCCTTATTTAGGAAATTTTTTTTGACAACAGTTTTTTGTACAATCTTGGTAAGTGTATGCCTTTTTCCCTAAATTTTTGAATATTTTATAATTGCTAAGTTTATAGATTTGTATAATAGTAATTTTTTTTGGCCAAAATTTTCAGCACCTGGCTCATTAAAAATACCGGTTTGGTTTAGCTTGGTATATCAGGTGATCTAAATTTTGCTGGGCTCGTTAACATGGCCCATGTAACCTATCTTTTAAAATTAATGAGTTAAAATTTCGAATTAATTCATTTAAAGGTTAGTGACGTTTAGCCCTAATATTAATTAGTAACTCAGCCTTAATTTTAGCTCTTTGCCATAATTAAACGTAGGGGGCTTTTGGGACCTGAAATTTTCGTATTTATAATTGTATGCCATAGGGCACGTTAAAAGTGAGGCTTTATTTTCGTTAAATTTTTAAAATTTTGTAAAATTTTATTTTGTAATAAAACACAAATTATCAAACAGTAGCGAGATTTAGTTGATGCACGCATAACATTTTTTTTTTGAAATAAAAATTAAAAAAAAAATATTTTTCTAGACTATTTAATTTTTAAAAATTTTACGAAAATAAAAACTGACTTTGCACGTGCCCACATCTAAGAAATGTAACTAAATTGTGATACGTATGTTATAACTTTTATTTATGAATGTATGAATAATACTTTATATATCAATTAAAAATAAATATTAAATTTGTAAATTTTAACGCGAAATAAATTAAACAAATTTATAGGTAAAATAGATTAAATAATATAAATAAATAATTCATTGTATTGCAATTATACGATTGACAAGGTTTCATTTTATCAATAAATATTATAAAGGCCATAATTGCTTTTTAAACATCAAACCTTGTGTATTTTTGAGAATGAAGATAATTTATGCCAAAAAATGCTGATTGTAATCGTCGCCCAAATTAGCAACCTCGTTCGGCATTGTAAGTCCTTCCTTTAACTGATGGATGTTGTCAGTTTTATCTCTCGGCGAAGTTGGACAATTTTCTTGGCCTAAACTATTTGGATCCATACAAACTCCTTCACCCATAGCGGAAAAGGGAATTAACACGGGCGGGGGCGAGCTATTGGCATTTTCATTGGTGCAGATCATTTCGCTCTCGTAGAATTTTAGTTTGTTTAATGTGATAGGTGTAGACACTAAAGGGATTCGAGAAGGAATTGTTAAATTTATAACCGGGTTAAACTTATTAGCAGTTGCTTCGAAATTAAACGTAGGCGTTATAGGCCTGTATATGGGATGCATGATTTCGTTGGCTGACACGTTGTAATTATGATTACTGCTAAAATTCTTTGGATCGAAAACGAATCGGTGTGCTGGGCCTTCGAAGTATTTAACTGTCATAAACGGCTCGGCCACTCCATTAAGCAAATTGTTATTATTATTCGTAGCGACCATATAATTTTTTTCGTGGATTAAATTGTATGGGCGTTGTGGCATCAAATAGCAAGATGACGGATTTGGAGCATTAGGACTTGGAGTCGAAGAACAAGGGCGAGAACCTATTACATCTTGACCGGTCACCAGTAGTGTCTCAGGGGGTGAAGGTCCTGCGGGAAGGGGGGAAACGAAAGAAGGACTGAGCTGATGACCTCCATACTTGTCGGGTATCAATGTGTTGCCGAAGGTTTTCACATATCGAATTTCGGTGTGGCCTGTGTAACTTTCGTCACCGTGATAGGTATTGGCTGTCGTACTACCATAGCCGTTGGTTGGAATGTTATTAATGATATGGTTTGGGGTAGGAAGGTAACCAGTGCTATTCACGCCCTGCTGGTAATAATACTGGTGGTAATAGCTCGTCATGTCTCTCAACGGCTGCATAGGCCCGTAGTCCCCGCCGCAATTGAAGGGGCTGTAAAAGGAGGAGGCGGCCTGGTGCTGGGGCATGACCTTGCTTGCGCTTGAGAGATGTTGATGATAATAGGGTGCTGGTATCATTTCGGGATTGTTCATGTAACCGTAGCTACTGTTATGGTATTTTGACGGGGTCATATCCATATCGATAGGCAGTGCGTTGCTACACTCGTGCGTGGCGTTAGCTATGGCCGAACAGTCGAAGGTTTCGTAACCCTTTTGTACAAATTGGTAATAAAAACTATTAAATATGCGGACGCCGCATGGAATATTTTCAAAAGTAATAATATCGCCATTTAAAAAAAATTAATTTTATCCCAGGACCTACGACAGGCACACTTAGTAAAATATATTGGGCTGTGTTTGCCCGAATAAATATAGAAAATATATATATTTTTCCACCGCTCTTGCAAACTTTAATATCAAACGCCTATTCATCTCTTTTCCTTTCGCATTAATTAAGGTTTAAGGAAAGCAACAGTGAATATTATATATAAGTAATATAAAAGTTTTTAGCATAGTATTGTTCAACATATGGGTAGAATACAGAGACTAGTTGTTAAGCCTAGCCGCGAGACACTCATATATATGTAATATAGGGTACCGATCCCATTTGCCTCCACCTCATCATGTTTGCTATCTCGGGAATAACTGGACTCGACGGAATATACTCGTTTGGGCGAATAGGGCATCGCCTTCCATTTAAATCGACATATCCCATTAGCGGATTACTTGAGATTTATAAATATAAATAAGCACTATATTTTGTTAATTCGTTCAGTTTAAATTTTTTTATACTTACTTTTAAAATATCTATTTTACCATTTGCACGAAATTTCAGCAAGATATGACAATATTAACATCATTTATAAAAATTTAAACGAAAAATTTTAACACAGCTGGTTTGATTTTTTTTGCTAGCTTACAATTGTCAAAATATTTATGTGTAATTAAACCCATTTTTATTTCAAAGGATATTGAATCTATATCTCTAAAGCAGGAAGAATGAGAAGATTTTTAACGTGTCAGCCAGGTCGACACAGTTTTTCCTTGTAATGTAAGTAATTGATGTAAATAAAATGCTATAGATGGCGTTAATTTATTAGGTAATTACAAATACTACTATGTTTCCCTACTTTTATCGGGCAGTCTAATAACACTACCAATAAATACTAATATATTTTGTTAAAAAGAATAAAATTCTATTAATAGCACTCATTAATTCAAAGTTTCAATAATTTATTCTTATTCTAAATGATCTTCAGGGCATGTCATAACTCCGGAATCGGGAGGGAGTCTTTAAACCTTGGATTTTTTTTTAATTTGCTAATTAATACATTTAACAATACATTATCTCTTTTATTCATGCAACTGTCCTTAAACAAAAATGAGTTTGGACAACAAAATACAAATTCCAATATTTTCATAAAGCCAATGTTATATAGCAAATTCTAAAATCCGGAACTCCGGAATTGATATACTCCTTTCCGACTTCCGGCGTTTTAACATGTCCTACTGATCTTTAAAGTTAAATGACACAAATTAGCATTTTATAGAATACACGCAAGAGGAGACATTGTTTGAAATTATGTACAAAATCTACATAAATTGTTGCCCGTTAATAATACTTTATTTTACTGTCAGCAGTTTATTATTTTTGACTTTGTAATTTTAATTGATTATTTGTAAGTCCCTGCGGCGTGGGAGCTGTACAAAGTGGCCCAAAGCAAAGGAATTGCTACAGGTTCAAAACTGAGATTTTTTAAATTTTGGGGTATTTTGGGCTTATATATCATAAAGCCTTTGGCTAGTAACAAAAGTTTAAAAATATATATAAATAACAGAAACATTCATAAGTAACGTAAGGAATTTAAATTTATTTACAATTTTTTTTTATTTTCATAAACTTAGTGGTTTTTATTATAAAATACAATAATCCTAAATAACTTGAAAGTAAATTGCTAATATTTTTAGGTACTTTTTAGATATGTTTTTTATAAGGAGAATGTATATGCCATTAGATTTTTTTGAAAATTTGTAGTTAAAAAAATTTTGTGAATTTTTTCTGAACTTTGGACGGGGTGTAAAAAAATTGGAGGCATTGGAAAAAAAATTAAACCCAGGGTCGTTATTACAAATAAATTATCTACAAAACCCTCAAAAAACCCGTTGATGTTGAATTTTTGTCCAGTGTACTAATCATTGAATTTCTATATGCTTTTCCTATTTGTTTTTTTTTCTTCAAAAAATTCCTAAACTTCTATAATTTTAAAATTTTGATGGACCAAACAAATCCGTCCGCTTCCAACATTACCTAATTATAGATTTTTAATTAAAATTTGAATTGTTAAATGTATACATTATTAATATATACATGAGTGGGTGTTAACCTTTTGCAATTTCAATCGAAAGCGAACAAATTTGTTTGGTCCAGCAAATAGAACAAATTTCGGCGTTAACGAACTTATTTACCCTTCATCTCTAAGGGATGGATGGCCAAACTTTGGCTAATAATAATTAATTGCCCCGGCTTTATATATTTAAGTGGGCATAACATTATGACTGTAGAGCTGGAAAAAACCCATTTTTTGGCTAAACTCAAATTTTTTTTTTTTAAAATTTTCATAAAAAATTAACCATAAATAAATAAAATACTTAAACAGAAAATCTTTATTTTTTTAGATTTTTCTTGTTCCAAAATCCTTAATTTTTTCTAAATTTCAAAAAAAAAGTGTTTGACTTTAAAATGAGACCGGACTTTTATCTTAACGTTTTTTTGGGTGAGGAGCATTGAAATTGCTATGCTGCAGCGTTCATAACCCCTAGGGTCAATAGTAAGCGCGTCTCTCCGCCAATACCATAATATCCATCAAAATGACGCCGCACTCTCCGGAACATTATAGCATGCAGGCTTTACAACTCTGGCAAAAGTCGAAGGCCAGAATCATCAAATTTTATTCATTAAAAAAGCTTTATAATTTGACATATTGTGTTACTTACGTCTAATACAGGTCAACAATTTTTTTAGAGTTATGTTAACTACAGAGATCAAACCTGCCATCTTAGGGAATATCAAATCCGTTTACCGTTTCTCCTAATCAAACTTAGTTAGTCGGTTATAAACATTGAATATTTTAGAACAAAAAGGTTAAAAAATCAAAAAGATTAAAAAACAAAAATCAATTGAAATTTTGTTTTTATTACATTAGTTAAACTGTAAAATTTAAACTTTAAATAATATTTTTATTAAAAACTGTTAATACATCGTGTCGTATTCAAGTTTGGACGCGAAAAATTTTGTATTATCTAAATGCCGATAGAGCTTGATATACTAATAAAATTTTTTCATTATTTGTGATTAAAAATATAAGTTACTAGGGATTTTAGTATGTAAAAACAATTTTTAAAATTTTTTCTTTATAGGGTATATTTAGATATGTCAATATGGTCAAAAACGGCCATGACCGAAAAAACTAAAAAAAATGAAAAACATATATGAGATTAAGCCATCATGGGCATGCATTCTTTTATGTTTTTATAATAATCTCGTTTCTGACATAAATATTTGTTGACCTGTGATAAAAAGATTCCATTAAAAATGGGGAGGGGTGAAATGGTTGCGGGACTTGGCAATGTGTCATATAAACCGGTGCCAATTTGTACAATTTTTATGATATCTCTTGAAAAATTGGTCATCACTGCTGTTAACTTTTTATTATTTTGAAATCATATCCCCATATCTTAGATTTGTTATATGTAAGAAAAGTTTGTTTTGGGAATAAACATTGGATTCTGATAATTTAAGTAACGCGCCATTTTTGTTTTTAGAACAAACTGTCCATAATCAATTCATTTGGTCAGAGGCCTTGCCCATCTGTCAATAGCCATCAAAATAAAACTATTGCAAGTTTTTTTGGGGCTAAAAGTATATCAAAATTTTTTTTAATCAACCTTAAACGCACATAAACTTTGTTGTTTTCTAGACATGACTTAAGCAGCGTTTAGCCTGGTTAATTGAAAGGGTAGCCGCTAAAGAACCCCAAAGCCATACATTATTTAAAGAATGTTGATTACTCATTTAATTCTGCAGGGTCCACTGTTAAATTAAAGGCAAACCCCTTATGTTTATGCTAACACTTAATGGGCAGAAATGTAAAACTCCTATATGGGTTTTTTGTAAATGTTTAATACCTTTTAAGAATGCCTTCTCGATAGTTGCTCCCGCATGGTTGATCTTCATTTGGATTTATACAACCTTCGTTTGAGCCCCATTCATTCGGTAAGTAATTAATGTTTTGTTGCGGTTGATGCCGTTTCTGGTGAATTCTTGCCCCTCCTCTTCCTACATTCCTTCTCCGACTTCGGCGATTCCCAATCTTAGAGTTTGTCAGGTTCTCTTTGTTCTCGTCAGCCAATATTTCCTCTTTCGTTCTTCGACGTCTCTGTAAGTTACACAATTACATGCATTGAAAATATTTTGATACTATAAAAAGTTGAAGTTTATATGACAAGATATTTTTTTTTCAAAATGGCCGAATTATATAGAAACTAGTGAATGTAATATTCATCTTGCATCGAACAAAAGGAATAACTTTGTTCAATGGCTCATATAACAATTTTCTATTTCAAGTATCAACAAAAGAGGACAACAGAATTTTAATTTTTTTTTGCAAAATATAAACAAAAATTTATTTTTAAACCTTTCCCTTAAACAAATTTTATTATATTTATTTAGGGTATTAAGCTATTCAGGTATCTAGGCAATAAGCGTTTCGATTGAGTTTAGTCTAAAGTTGCTCTATTTATTTTAGCGCTTTCAGAGTTGATTAAGTATTTAAAAATTTGTGTTTACTGGCCAATCCTTATTATTAAGATCAATATACTTCATTAAAGTTTTTAAAATATTTTGGAAAAATCAAAATTTTGAAATTATAAATAAATGGCCACTGAGCTCGCCCGTAAATATAGCCAAACTTTTTATTTAGAAATAAAAACGACAGCCTTCATCACAAATTTGTCCAATTGTTTCATTTATAATTTTACCTTTCCCCCACAAATATTAAAAATAAAATTACTAATTAAAAACAAATACACTTACTCTCGGTTTGGGAACTTGGTAAATCTCATTTTCGCTAGCAACTTGTGCTAATATTTCTTCACTGCATTCATTACTAAGAACGCATTCTAGCCCTACTTCGTTTGACCTACTATCTTCCGGCCCCATTATGTTTCCATTATTGGATGTTTGTCGATTTTGCTTCCCTTGACGAGCATCACTTGGCCCTGGAATATAATATTCTTGATTATTAGTCTATAATATACCATAAAAAACATAAGACTATGTCAAAATAGATTCCCCTAATTACGTAGGTTGACGTAAATTAATGAGTGAAATAAAATAATTATGAATTTGTGGAACACTCTTCATGATGGTCATATACCATATACACTTCTCGTTTTCTTAAGTTTTATGGCTTCGGTGTTTTGTTAGAAAATGTCCAAATTACACAACACAAACAATGTTTGGGCCTTCAAGAATTTCCTAAAAAGAAAAAATTCGGGTTTTTTTGCACTAAAAATGGATTAAAACCGGAATATAAAACCTTAACATCGACAGAGATAATAAATAATGTTTGGCATCCCCACCTAGAAACGACATGATGTATTATTGGTTTTATATACAACCATTATTAAAATTCCAATTGAACATGTATTAATGTTATTAATATAAAATAAATTTTTTTAATTTTTATATGTTTTCAAATATTTTCGCTTATTTATACTAAAATATTAAATGTTTATCTCTAATTATTTAGAAAAGCGGTTAGGGGTGGATTTATCCAATATAGCAGGTCTGGTCTTTTAAATTAGCTCAAATCTATCAAATTTGTTGACCTGTGTTAAAGGTAAAAAAAATATTTCTAAATTTTGTAACGATATAGAACGGAGACTTTAATTTCCTAAGCATGATTAAATTGTAGCGTAATCCCTTACTTACAACATCCATCAGTAAAATGATAAAAATTTGCATTTAAAGCTGAGGACCGTGTTAAGGACCGTGAAGAATTTTTTTTTAGAATTAGCAGGTTATTGATAGTAATATAATACATGGCAAGTTTTTGGCCGGTGTGCCTGGAGTTTTATTGTAAATCGTTATACCTCCCATTTTCAGTCTCCTAACTACCGAGTGTTTTTTCCGGTGAGTCTCTTCGCAATTATCGCCACCTGAGTAGATTCAAATTAAATAATAAGGGTTAATATATTCGTACAGATATATATTCGAAAAATCCGAGCCTGCCAGGCTGTTTATAAGAGCAATTCAGGCCATATATTAAGGGACGACGGGATCCAACCTCAATTAAAATTTGGAAACGTCAGCTAATTTTAGACTAGGCTTCAAACTCAGTCCAGTTGAATAACAACCTTTCTATCCTAGCCAATAGACGATAATCGCAACTCTTTTAGGGCACGTGCAAAGTGAGTTTTTTTTTTCGTGAATTTTTGAAAATTCTGTAAATTTTAAAAAATTTATTTTTTTCAAAATTTTTTTAAAAATTTTTTATTTCAGAAATAGCGATTTTTGTGCATAAACTAATTTTAGCAACTTTTTAAAAATTTGCTTTTTATTACAAAATAAATTTTTTCAAATTTTGAAAATTTCGCGAAAATAAATACTCACTTGCACGTGCTCTTTTAAGGAAAAAATAACAATTAACCCTATCTCGGCCCAAAATTTACATATTTAGGTCGTCAAGTCCAAACATTAATATTTTGCCTAAAGGGGCGGAAATGAACAAAAAATCTTATAATATACATTCTTTTTAAATAGCATGATCATATATTCATACATTTTTCAGGGGAACGTAGCATAGTTTTTTTTATTTTGAATTGCAAAAATAAATTTATTTTATCCTATAAAGGTAAAATAAATGGTCAAAAAAAAATAACATCAATATTTTTGTTAATTTTATAATATATTAAATTTAAAATACAAAAATTAATTTATATTGCCTCATTACTGATTTTCCAAAATGTTTTATTTGGGCCGAAACATAATTTTACCATAAAAAATATTTTTGGAAAATATGATTTTACGGCACCTTCTATAACATCCAGACCCTCGGAAAAACTGATAGCTTGACGATTTGCATGCAATTCTTCAGAAGTTGCAGTCGCTGTGGAAGAATTTTCATTTAGACCAATATCATTGGTGGATCTTTCACATATCCCTTCAGCATTTGTGGCAGTCTTTTTTAAACTACTATTACCAGCTCCTAGCCAAAAGGGCGCACCCATTTGGTCTAGCTCGAGTTGATTCATTCCGTGTTTGTAGAATTTACTTAAATCATGATAACGGGAGACGCCCTGTGGACCTCGGCGCCTTCTAGTCGAGTGCGAGCGCAACGCATGCGTTCTATTCACGTAACCCAACAGGGCCGGATTTTCTCTTACAAAATACCTGTGTTCGTATTGCCAAAGGTAGCTGTTAAGGTCACGGTCCTTAAGGTACCGCTGGTCCTTGACCTTCTTGAAACCGTAGAGATTGAGTTGACGCACAAAACTCGCCAATCGTTTGGTTTGGAATATACCTTTGTTCAAGTACTCGACTTGGAATTCATTGACGTTGATTAAAATGCTTTTACCGTCGGGGTTCCAATCGATAGCACCACTCGTGCAACTACAGACGATACGGAACAACTTGTACGGGAAGGTAAGCTCCTTAGTTGCTGGATACATGTATGGCACCAACTGAATGTCAGTTGATTCCCCGACGCCTGAAATGACGTCTTCGGAGGAGGTGTGTCCTGCCCCGAACGTCGTTGGATCAAAATTCTTCAAAACATCGTCACCGGTCAATTCGATATCTCCCGTCAAATTGTCATCCCGTAAAAATCGATTATATCTACTGCTAGCATTATTATCTTCAATATCGTTATTATTTTTTGTATTGGTGACTGATACGATGGGGTTCCAATAATACATGGCGAGGTACTTGGCATTTTGATCGTTTCCGTTATCGCTTTGAACAAACATATTTGTTGGATTTTCTATATAACGATTATTATCATCATCTATACAACTATTAGCCAAGGTTAAATAGTCATGATTTGCTGGAGTACCGTTATAGGGTACATTATTGAGGTCTTTTAATACGGGCTGATTAGTTTTCATACAATTGATTTGATTCAGGTGATACCCCGAGGTATCCTGTAAGGCACTTGCCCCACTCGAGTTTTGTCGCGTGCCTTGAGCCAAAACTACGGTCCCCAAATTGGCAAAATTTAGGCGCGTTCTCATTTCAATTTCTTGGATTTTTCCTGGGTCTATCCGATAATTATTTGATTCGGTGTATTCTAACTTTATGGAATCGGGGTGAACAGGAAATATCAAAGTTTGTAAATTTGCACTAATAATGGGCTCGGTCATGAAATATCACAAAAACTAAGTAGCCTATGGAGCTCATAATATTTAAAACTCTATTAATTTATATTTTTCAATAAAAAAAATTTAATAATATATTTTTAAAAAAGATGAAAAAATTAAAATAAAATGTTTTTAAACTCCGGTATGTTCTAATAAAACGCGGTTAATTATTATTTGGCATTCTATTTTTTTACCCGTTTTGACCTAAAAATCGAGCCTAAAATAGCAAATTAATAATTACATACCAAACAAAGTCTGTTCTAGAATGTCAATTAATCTTATTTTTTATTTTCTTTTTGACAGGGTGCCTGTCAAAAATAAAAATTTGTTTCACATGGTGTGGGTAAAAAAAATAAGTTCCCTAATAATGATTAATGATCTCTTTTTTTAAGTGATCAGCATTTTATAATTAGCTAAGAGCTCAGTAAGGTCACTGCCTTTAACGTGAGAAATTAGGTGTTCTACGCGCTGACAAATTTTATATGTTTTTTTATAAAACTTCCAATCTATGCGTTTAAACTTCGTTCGTTTTTCAACAAATTTTTTTAAAAATTTTAAATTTTTTATATGCATGTTTTTTCATCATAAATTTTTAGCCATTAAATCGATCTTTTCTATGGAGCAATGCTCAAAGTATATCTAATAAATTCTTCACAGATTTGGATCCAAATTTTAATGGCTTAATCATTTACATAAAATTTTGAAAAATTTTCTTTCCTTTAAAATATATTTTCAACAATAGACCGATATTTTTGTTTTAATTATAAAATTTTTAGATTTTTTTAAAATTTAAATGAAGCCTGAACGCGCCCATAAAGATACTCAAGGTTCATACCTAAGCAAAGCCCCATACAAATGGTCTAGTTGGAAGGTGAGCCTAAGCTTACAGATTACATGGTTTAAGAAAATTCTAGGATATAGTCTTTTGTCGCATTCATATGTTTTTCCCTCTAATTTGGTTGCATCAATATATTTACACCTAATTTTTCTTATACGCTCGTCACTGAAATTTTTACCTGTAGATCTGTTTAATTAATTTTCGGAATATTGCCAGGCATTCAATATCTCTTGGTTTTTTTGGCATTTTATTCTATTGCATTAGACTTAGGTTGATCATTTTATTCAATAACTAAAAATAAATAACAGCTAAGAGCTGAAGTATGTGGATAATAATTAAATTATTGCCTTTTTAATGTCTAATTTATAATACATTTACTCGTCTTTGAACAAATTAGGGTTTATCAACTTTTATTCGAAATAAGCTGTAAAAAATTTGAAAATGTCCAACTATATAATAAAACACACGGTGTTCTAAGTTTTATTACACATTCATATTTTGATGTACAAGCATATATATATATAAGGACACGTGCAAAGTGAGTTTTTATTTTAGTGAAATTTTCAAAATTTTGAATTTAATTTTGTAATAAAGCGCAAATTTTTAAAAAGTCGCCAAATTTAATATATGCACATAAAATAATTTTTCTGAAATAAAAAATTTTTGAAAAAGTTTGAAAATAAAATAAATTTTTAAAATTTTCAGAATTTTCAAAATTTTACAAAAATATAAACTCACTTTTCACGTGCCCCTAATGTAAAATATGCCAAATATATTTATAGTTTTCATTATTATCAAAACCTATTTTTTGGCTTGATTATTATTATTTAGATGTTGTTGAACAAGTTGTTTTTTTAACCCTTTTGGACTTTGATGAGGATTTTTTTGCTTTAGTTGTGGCTCTTCTTGTTGTGGTTTCTGTTGTTTTAGCTGCCTCGGACTTGCATTCAGACCGGCAAGATTGGGCACAATCGTTCATGAATTGCGAACAAAAACCTTGCTGAGCCAGCGATGGACAATTTGAATATTTGTTCGAGCAAAACAGTGCTAATAAAATGAGAAAAGGATTATGAATGTAGAAGTTTGAAGTAAAAGACAAATTAGGGAACTTGTAGCATGCCCGGCTCACTGCTACACCTACCGGAATAGACCGATGGGCCATTTTATAACCAGGGCTGGGGAAAAAAACTGAATGGGCTTTTTTTTAACAAGTTTTTGAGTTTTTTTTTCCAAATGCCCACAAACTCGTGGGCATGGCAAAAGAAAAGCCCCTTTTCTTGCTTAAAGAAAAGGAGCATGTTTAGAAAAAGCCCCTTTTCTTGAAAAAAACTCCTAGGAGTTTTAAGAAAAAATAAACCACCCATCAAAATTTTTTGAAATTATTATAAAAAACATAAAATAAGGTTTTTGGGGCTCTTTTTAAAAGCCACTTTTTGTGGGTTTTTTTTGCCCCCTTTCTTAGTAAGGGCTTTTTTTGAATTCTTATTTTGGCCCTTTCTTTGTGCCCCCCTTTTTTTTTTATGTTTTAGGGGAAAAAATGAGCCAAAGTTTTTTGGCTCATTGTTTTCCCAGCCCTGTTTATAACACATTTAATTTTTAAATAATTATAAAATTATCAATTCGTTATCACTCACTATATTTGCAATATATTGTTACGTTTAAACCAAACGCTCGAATAGATTTTTTGGGCCCGGACTCTAATTTTTAAGTTATTCAATATTAAAAAATATTCAATTATTTTAATGCCAACTTTCTCTATATTCGTCATAACTGACCACATATTTTTTAAATTAAATCCTATTTATATCCCTGGCCATATGGACCTGGTTATATAAATGTAAGTTAGAGCCCCCATAAATGATTATAAAAACATATCTTTTATGGGACATAAAATTAATATAGCTATGTTTTCGCAATCTAAAACATGACACACACTAATAGGCGCTATCTCCATATTCTCTCAATTCGTCGGCCGATTGTGGTCAAGTTTAAGATGAAATTATTATTACTGCATGTTTGAAGCAATTTTCCGGCAAAAGGGCCAGTCGCGACACAGCTGGCATTTGCCAAGCATCCGGAACAGCTTTGAATGGGCGACTTTCTGTACGGGACGTAGTAAGGTGGGAAATTACCGCTAATAGGGCAAATAAAATTATCCGTAAGAGCAAGTGTAAAGTGATTTTATATTTTCGTTAAATTTTCAAAATTTAAAAATGTTATTTTGAAAAAAAAAACGCAAATTTTTAAAAATAGTTTGTAGAGATAAAATGCTTTTTTAAAAATTAAAACTTTTTTTTATAAAATTTTGAAAAAAAAATATAAAGTTTCAAGAGTTCTCAAAGTTTTACGGAAATAAGAAATCACTTTGCATGTGGCCTAACAAATTTTTCAAAATGATTAAAGTTGCAATATAAGTGATGTATTCATTTAATAATATTACGGACGATGGATTTTGTCAATTTGATAATCGAGTATTGACGTACTATAAGCATTTTAACCGTTTAGATTTTATAAAGACTTGCCTAAAAATTAATTTTTAAATGGAAAAAGAACTTACGCCGGATAGTAGTTACAGGTATATATCTGCTGAGATGCGCATATCGAACGAGCACAGCCAATTTCACCTGTAGTTCCCCAAACGACCTATATATGTATGTATTTATTAAATTCAGATATCTGCATTTCTGTGAACTGCATGTTAGTTTCTAATAGAGTAAGATATTTATCTTGGATATTGTTTTGGATGGCCTAGAGTACTTTTGTCTTTGCAAGGCATTACATACCGTGGCCGACCCCCGCCTCAGTACTACTTAAAGATGTGCCATGAATTTGATAGGAATTTAAAAGTTCTGTCCTGACTCATAAGGATTTAAAATTATTTATTATATATATAAATTGATGTGTTCTGGCTAATAAACATTTATTATTTACACCATTCTCTTTTTTATTTTTCACTGTTGTATACATTTATATACAAATACTTCTGTTTTTTCCGGGGCACTTTTATTAAAGTATGTTTATGGTGTTGATCGCTTTTGGGTGATTCCAATCAAATTTAAAATTATCACCTGATCCGGCTGAGTGCATGGCCTAAGACCTTCTTAAAAACTATTTAAGGTCTAAAACGAAACTATTGTCCTTGTGGACGGACCCACCCTGGCAATGGCAATTGGATTAATTTCATAAATTGCCCAAGTTCTCCACGTTAGGCTTTAGCACATAAAATTTATTTCAAACTAGTCTCACAAAACCAAACAAATCAAAAATTGTTTAAAACCTGTGTGTAATGCCCGACTTCCGTAAAATTATTTCTGTCCACTCCGAAAGTAAACGAATTCACTTCACTCCACCAGGCTTTAACTACTTCGGTCCAATTAACGGGATTTTTAGCCGTCGTTGCATATAAGTTTTGACCACCTCCGCTGGGGTACTCTAAAAAAAAGAGGTTTAGCATGGTTTTATTTTAACTCAAGCTCATTAAATACCAAAAATTTTGTCTTATTTACATTATATTTTTTTAAATCAATTAGATTTATATATATTAAAGCTATGTTCAGTAAAATTTAATTTTTTTTAAACATGGTCGCGGACCTATTAATTCTAATATATTTTTATGGTGTATTTACATTAAGGCACGTTCTCCAGATCATTTTATTTTTTTTTTTAACTAAAATTCTATTAAAATTTTTTTATTTTTATATTTTGCAAATTTTTTTTACAGAAAAAATTATATGCGAAAGACAGAGATTGACAACTGTGCGTTTTATGTCAAACGCGAATTTTTCTTAAAATTTGCCAAAAAAAAATAAAATGTGTCTGAACGCACCCTTACCCAATACTTCCTTATTACCATATGTTTTCAAATCCCCTGTAAGGCCATATTGGGTAATTCATTATTTACTAATGATCACTGACTCTGATAATGAGAAATACAATTTGTCCTTTTAGTTCAGGTTGCCAAAACTAATAAATTCATTTTTCTTTAAGGATTTAGGATATTTAGATATGTAGTTGTTATTTTTAAGATTTTGTGTAAACGCATTTATACTTTTCAAAATTTTTTTTTGCCTTTTCGCATAATAATTTTTTTTAGGAATAATACCGCCCCCATTAATTTTAAAAAACTTCATTATTACTAGCTGTCGCTCGGGCAGATGCACTGTCGTGTGCAAAGATACATTTCGAAGCCATGGTATTTGCTTTCACCGCTCCATCACTGTACCATACCTTAGACATGCAAAAGAAACCATAAAAAAATATTTTGCACATTTTTTACATTATAAAAAGAGCCAATTAAGGTCGTAATTAAGAGAAAAGGATATACCTAAAGGCCCCACTTTATTTTTTTTCAAGAATTATTATTTACAGTAATTCAAAAGTTGTCTTTCCCCATTCTTCCTGAGAATCCATAATTGATTCATAGTCGTGCCTAGATGGCATTTGGTCTTGTTCGATTTAACATGAATTTTAAAAAATTTGGTCGAGGCTGCTAGTAATTTAAAGCTAGTATGCCAGGGTATAAGTAAGAGCCTAGATCTTCTAAATGGCCTTGTTCGCCCCAAGGTTGTTTGGAAGGGGTTTTTTTCCAATGCCCGCAACCTCGTTGGATTGGCCAAAAAACCCCTTTTCTTGGGTAGCGAATTGTTGGGCAATGTCCGATAAACCCCTATAAAAAAAATTAGCATTCTACAAAAAAATAATGCACCCAGCAAAATTTCTATAATATTTTCTTGCTAAAAGGGCCTTGGGTCAATTTAAGAGCCAACTATTATATGATTTTTTTGCCCATTCGGCAATGGCTTATTTGAATTCTGATTTAGGCCCTTTATTTTGCCCCCTATCATCGTCAATTTTGGGGAAAAATCGAGCCAAGGTTTTTTGGCATTGTATTCCCAGCCCTGGTAGTATCAATAAAACAAAAATTTTGGAAGCACCTTTAATCTGGCTTTCATAAAATTTAAAAAAATTTTATCTTATTTTTATTAAATAGTTCTAAACATATTCTATCTAAGGTCATTTCATTTTTACAAAATTTGATTTCAAAAACGGTTGCGCATCAACGCTTTAGAAGGTATATCCATTATTTTACGTTTTAGAAAAATAAAAAATTAAACTACTATATACAAGACACAGCCAATGAAAGAATTTTTATTACAACTAAACATTATTTTAATTTGTGATCTAATCTGTAAAATGATTAATAAACAACTTTACCAGCCTTAACATGGCACTTGACGGGGGATTTACAGTGGCACGGTATTGGTTATGGGCGTTTAGGATATCTTGGACCTCTTGAGCCGACAGTACTATTCCATTCACTAAGGACCGTGAAGAGATTGACAAGCATAACGCGAAAATTAGAGTTTTCATACTAGATATATGTTTGCGTGTTAATTTATAATACGTTGATTATGAATACTTTTTTAAGCAGACTGCAAAATACCTTTATCGGCGAATTTATAGGCGTAAAAGCTGATATTTATTTTAGATTTTAAATGATATAAAGTTGGCAAAATTAAGGAAGGGGGCAGTTTGGCTATGGCATGTGTTTATTTGTTGTATTCAAGTCTTATGTCATTTAAGAGAAACCTAATAGACATTTTAAGTAATTTTTTTTTTATTAAAATAAGTTTTAAAATTTTAATTTCTAAACTGCGTTAAAAACTCATTTATGATTAATTCAGTATTAATCTACCAAGTTTTTTAAATGGTATAGGGATGATTTAAGGAAACATATGTGTCAATATTTACATTGGCAAAACTTAAGCCGTCTACCCTGGATGAAAGAAACTACACTGGATTATGGCACACCTATAACTTTATTACGTAACTTTTTGAAGAAGACCAAGGGGAACCGGTTTCTCATTTTCAATCCAAAAAAAAAAATTTTTCAAAAGATCTTAAACTGTGAAAATTTAAAGTTTTATTTGTTCGCAAAGGGGGTGGATATTTTAAGTGATATTTCAATAAAATTATTATCAGATTTTGATCGTCAAACGCGAAAAAAATATAATTTTTATATTTGAAATTATTTTATACCCTAGTTTGAACAAGGAATAGGGTTTACCTTTATAATTTTTCATCAAAATAGAATTTTAAAGTATATTAGAGGATTCTTACGAGGTTTGGAAATTGTTTCATCCATCTCATTGTTCTCACTGTGGCGTGTCAATTAGCATTATCTTTCCCCTGAAATACTTGATTATAATTGGAGAAGTTTTCAGCAATGAAATCCCAAATCTTCCCCATCTATAATTTCAGGGGGGGAACTGGTTTCTGAAGAAAGATTATTAAATTGGTTTTTGATCAAAAAAATATTTTAAGGGTTGGAATAATGATATTTGGAATATTTTAAAAATTAGCGAAACTTGCTCAATGGTTCAGGCCAAATTTAGTGTTTGATTTTTAATTTTTTCGAAAACCATCACTTTTTTTTCCCTTTGTTTTTTGAAAAGTTTCCTTTTAGATATGATAGATTTGGGGTATCTAGATAAAAGATTCTCTTTAAATAAAAATACAATAGAGGAAAGTTCTGAAAATTTTCATCAAATCCCTTCTCTTCAAAGAAAGATTTAGGAATCACGAGGAAAAGAGTTAGATTCTTCTGGAAAGATGAAAGAATTTTCCTTTTAGAGAATGTTTTAAAGGAGAAGAAATATGTTATAAACTGATGCCAAATCCAGATATACGAGAAGAGAAATTTTAAATGGTTCGGGTTTTAAGGGGATGAAAATATTAGAAGTTGGTGGGTAAAAATAATAAAACTTTTTACTGTTGTAGTCTTTGAGGTAGTGTGGAAAGATTATTCTCTTATTTAAATTTGTCTTAGGTTCCAAAGAAATCGGCTAAAGAATGATATTTTAAATGTCTTTTTGTTGGAATGAATTTTAAGCTTAATAAATAAATGTTTACATTTTATATGGTTTAATAAATTGAATGTGCAATGTGTAATATATCTTTTTTTTGTATCTCTCTAGTAAAAATAATTGGAACTTGAGTTCGATATTTTGGAACTCGTCAGTACTTCAAGAACTTAGTTATTTTGAAAATTATTCAAGAATGGAACTATAATTTTTCAATAAGTTAATCTTGGATATGAGAAACAAAGTATTCGATATTATTATGCCATGGCTGCTATATTTTCTCCGAAGCATGCCATATAGTTACGTACGTCAATACCATTGGGCTTCTGAAAACGTTGCCCTAAGGGCGAGTGTATGCCTCATTCAATATAAACCTTCAACTATTTTGTTATAATTTGTTTAGCGCATGTTTGGACGGCTACGGCCTGTTGCGTTTTTCAATTTTAAGCCCCATGGTTAAAATAACTCACATAATTGCTGATAATTTTATTCAAAATCACTGCCTTGACGCCATGTAAAAATGTAATTATTGGTTATTCTGTTATAAGAAAGACAAATAACATTTTCAACTTTATTTTTTATAAAGTAGCCGGCGCGCAGCGAGAAGAAAAATTAGTAATTTAAAAATTTAAAATATAACTCGAATTACATGAGTTCTGATCCTTGTCATTATACAAATTTAGAGCACGTCTGGACCCATCTTTAAATATCTGCTACAACTGCAAATCAGCATCTGTACAACCCTGGACCATATACCCCACCCGTCTGCCTCCTATCTCTCCTTTAAGTCTTTGGATCAATCCATACTTAGCTGCCCGCTCAATCTTATTACTAACTTCCAACGAATGGCAATAAACAACAACAACATGCTTGTCATTATAATATTGACATGGAGCAAGGACACGTGCAAAGTGAGTTTTATTTTCGTATAATTGGTAATTCTGAAAATATTATTTTTAAAAAAATTTTTTATAATTTTTTTTCCGCAAAAAGGTGCTATTTTTAAGAATTTGCAAAAATTAAGAAAATATCTATCTTGTATGTGACTTTGAAAAACCGAATTATCTATTTTAACATTTAATATATCTAGAAATACACAAACTAACAAATTTTAGGTTATTAGCTAACTATCAAGATCAAACCTGCTGTTAATAGTCAACGATTACCCTTTTTTAAATTAAATTTTGTAGGTCCTATTAAAGAAAAAGATTTAACAAATATAAATAAATATTTGTATATTTGCAACAACTGAACTGTCAAATTAAAATTTTAAATCTTTTATTTAATGCATATCGTGTCTTATGATTAAGCCAAATATTCTCTATTTAATCAAATAAAAAACTTGATAAATTTATTTGAGAAAAATTGTGATATGCAAATAATTTTTTTTTCGCTATATTATTCTCGAGGGCATAAAATCAATTTGATTAAGAAGCCCATTATTCAATATGGAAGGAGCAAAATTTTCAAAGGCTAAAAAAATACATAGAAAACATATATGTAGTAGACTAGGGACCTCTTTTAGCAACAAAAATTTCTTGTTTTCTGACATGGATATTTGTCGGCTTATGGGCTGGGAAAACAATGAGCCAAAAAACTTTGGCTCATTTTTTCCCCTAAAACAAAAAAAGGGGGCCACAAATAAAGGGAAAAAATAAAAATTCAAAAAAGCCCTTACTAAGAAATGGGGCAAAAAAAACCCACAAAAAGTGGCTCTTAAAAAAGCCCCAAAAAGCCCATTTTATGTTTTCTCTATAGTATTTCAAAAAATTTTGATTATTTTCTTATATGATGGGTGGTTTATTTTTCCTTAAAGCTCCTAGTTTTTTTTGAAGAAAAGGGGTTTTTTTTAAATATGCCCCTTTTCTTTAAGTGCCACGCCCACGAGTTTCTGGGCATTTGGAAAAAAATACTCAAAAACTTAAAAAAAGCCCATTTAGCTTATTTCCCAGCCCTGGTTATAGGCTTTTTAGCTTGTTGCGTCATTATGTTGGCCAAGCAACAGA
Source organism: Acutogordius australiensis (assembly GCA_030555515.1). Lineage (NCBI taxonomy): Eukaryota > Metazoa > Nematomorpha > Gordioida > Gordea > Gordiidae > Acutogordius > Acutogordius australiensis. The sequence goes on from CM060242.1 coordinate 43,970,999, forward strand.
AATTTATGGACAATTTAGAATAAATTTTAATATAGCGAAAAAATCATACGAATAATAAATATTTGTATGGGCGAGTTAAAATATATTATTTTAGCTCATATATCAATTAATAATTATATGTTTAGATAAATGTATTTTGCCAAATAGTTATTTAATATAAATTAGTGTACCTTGATATTCTTTTTGGAATATAAACTTACAATTAGAAAAGGGGTTTTTTACCTAGTTTTTTTTTCTAGATTTCTAATGATTGAATTGACTGCAAGAAGATTAAACCTCAGGTATATATAGGAATTATAATCAAAAGTTAAAAAGGCCATAAAGATAACATCAAAATTATATTTTAACGACCATTGGCAAATAATGGACAGAAAAGTCATAAAAAATAATCTTGTATACGTCAAAGCTTGGCGCGGATTGCAGGGATAAGCTAAATTGGTAGCGTCACTAGAGTGCAATTTCACGTCTTTTCTTTCCCCTACCAACCAACTAATCCATAAAGGATTGTGACAAAATATCATTTATGTTTCTGATTGTCTAAATTCAATTGGTTAAATATAAAAAAATTTGATTCCAATAGTTGTATGTAGTGTCAATTTGATTTTACAAGACAAAAACACGGACATTACGCAGGTTAACATATTTTAATGTCATAAACATAATTTATATGAAAACAAAAAGAATGCATCTTCATGATGGCCTAATATAATTCGTTTTTCTTAATTCCTTCCGTCTTTGGTTCCTTAGATCTGTAACGAAAAATGGCCTTTTCGACCAATGATGGATCTATAAAAATAAATAATTCAAAAAACTTTTTTGCGTAAAATCTCTTGTAACTTATATTTATCATCTTAAAAATGTAAAACAAATTTTAAACACCTATTAGGCTCTCTTACATCGGCATTCAGATAATACAGAATATTTCGCGTTACGACACAATATATTGGTTATCGATTTTTAAAAACATATTATTTAAAGTTTAATTTTAACATTTTAACTTGTAAATATGGAAAAAAAAATTAATAAATTTTTGTTTTTGAATTTTTTTGGATTTTTAGACCTTCCCTATGTTTAGGACTGACTAGCTAAGTTGATTTAAAAAACGGTAAACGGATTTAAATAAAAAAACGGGAAACAGATTCGAAAATCCCTCAATCGGAAGATTTATTCCCCGTAGTTAGCTCATATCTCGCAAAAATTTATTAACTTGTGATATAATTTGAAATAAATATAATTAGGCCTTTGTTTTAGTTTAAATTAAAAAACTAAAACTTGCATGAGCTCAAAGTCGTCTCTTCTCCTCATACAAAGACTTTCGGATTTATCACAGAATTATTCATGAATTCCTTGCCTACATGCGTTTATAAGATTCCTAATCGAGGCCTAGCTTGACGTTTCGTCTAAAAAAACGGGCAGAGTGTTCGAGCACATTACAAATATCGCATTTCCTTTTTTTGAATTTGGTTAAATGCTATTAATTATTTGGCCATATTAAATTTCCATTTAAAGTACCAATGTATCATTTAAATTAGTTTTAAATTATATCATTAAGGGGGCAAATCTTTTTAAATTATTTAATAGATAGGTTGGGGTTAGATTTTGCACAGGTCAACAATTTTTTGAGAGTTATGAATTAACTACAAAGATCAAACCTGCCATCTTAATGAATATCAAATCTATTTACCGTTTTTCTTAATCAAACTCAGTTAGGTCAAACATTAAAAATGTTAAAAAAAAGGTCAAAAAACCAATAGAGATTCAAAAACAAAAATAAGAAATTTTATTTTTGCATATTCACATTATAAACTGTTAAATTTATACTTCAAATAATATTTTTATTATAACCCGATAATATATCTTGTGGTATTTAAGTTTGGACGCGAAATATCTTGTATTATCTAAATGTCGATGTAAGAGCATGATATATTAATAAAAAATTTTTTCATTATTTGTGATTAAAAATATAAGTTACAAGAGATTTTAATATGCAAAAAAGATTATTTAATTATTTCTTTTTTGTATATTTAGATCTGTCAATTCGGTCATTTGTTATAGACGTATCTAAGGAGCCAAAGACGGAAGAAACTAAGAACAACGAAAAACACATAAAATTCACTTTTCTGACAAAAATATTTGTTGACCTGTGTTATATATCGATAAAGAGTTTTACAAAATCCAAATCCATTCTGGGGTGTCCATATTGACTTTAATAAAACCATTTTCAAAATAATGCATGACCTTTTCTATGTAACATTACTATGCAACCTTTTGAAATATCTTGATATTATTTGTGGGCTAAACCTTTTATTTTAGAGATTATAAAAAAATATGTCGGTCTAATAAAAATTCCAGTAATGAGCTACCTCCAAAAGGGGTGATCCCCCCGGACTTTTTAAAATGATTATATCTATTCGATAACTTGATTTGGTCAAAATTTTATGCAAATCTATACAACTTTTTTAAACATTCAAAAACTTTATAGTCTAATTTCATTAAATTTTCACGCGGTTTTTTTAGAGGAAATATCAGGACTTGGCTACCATATATATTTATAATGAAGCAAAAACCCACTAAACAAACTATTTAAAAATAATGAGTTAGTTTACATTTTAATATAGACTTTGACATATTTTATAACTTTTATCGGGGGTGGGACGAAGTGATCGGGGCAATGTAACCACACTTTTAATTTCATTTATGAAGAATTGTAAAATATTGGAGAGTAAAGATGACATCCTTATATCTTTTTTGTATTACAATAAACCCAAACTGTTGTTAGATAAATATGTATTGTGTGAATAGTTTTAAATTTAATTTAAGCTTTTAGATTTATTTTATGTTAATAAAGTTCTCAATAAAATTAATTAGAACAATGTTCATTACACAGGTCAACAAATTTATGAAAGTTATGAGCTAACTACGGAGATCAAACCTGCCATCATAGGATTTTCAAATCATTACCGTTTTTTCAAATCAAACTTATCAGCTATAATTAATTTAGAAAAAATGCCAAAAAAACAAAAAAGATATGAAAATAAAAAATAATTGATTGATATAATAATACATAAAATAATATGCTCTCCCTTTATCTAACTTTAACCAAAA
>CM060242.1:43974303-44021611 GCA_030555515.1 Acutogordius australiensis
ACTTAGGTTAACATGTGGGAAGAGGGATGTACATGCGGGCAGTGAGATGGGTATTGTTACACAGGCTTAGTTTTTATCGCATTCATAACGTTTCCAAATGAGTTAAACTTGGAGGGGAGTTGTTTTAAGCAAGGCTGGGAAAAAAAACTAAATGGGCTTTTTTAACAAGTTTTTTAGTATTTTTTTCCAAATGCCCACAAATCGTGGGCATGGCAAAAGAAAAACCCCTTTTTTGTTTAAAGAAAAGGGGCATATTTAAAAAAAGCCCCTTTTCTTCAAAAAAAAACTCCTAAGAGCTTTAAGAAAAAATAACCCACCCATCATTATTATAAAGAAAAAATCAAAATTTTTCGAAATTATTATAAAAAAAACATAAAATGGGTTTTTTGGGGCTTTTTTTAAGAGCCACATTTTGTGGGTTTTTTTGCCCCTTTTCTTATTGAGGGCTTTTTTTGAATTCTTATTTTTTCCCTTTATTTGTAGCCCCTTTCTTTTTTTATGTTTTAGGAGAAAAAATGAGCCAAAGTTTTTTGGCTCATTGTTTTCCCAGCCCTGGTTTTAAGGCCTTCGCCGATGCCTATAAGGATGTATACTTATTAAGTGAGAAAATCGTAAAAACACCGTGCCCTAGTAGTATCCTTGATCTTCAACAAATAAAAATTTGTTTCAAATATAAAATCAAATGCATTACCTTCAATCTAAGAGTAGTCAAAATTGTAGTTTATCAATGATATCTGATGCTCAAACCGTGTAGGCGATTTTTCTCAAAAAGGAATTTATACAAAAAAGCATAAATTAGGCTCTCTAAACCTAGATCTTAAAAATCAAAAAAGTAGTCGAGCTGAATAAATCACTATGGTTCTGACAAACTTAAAAGGATAAAATTCGAGCCCACTTTTACTACAAATCAGCTGACAATTTTCTTATAAGAGTTTAATTGATTTTGTATATAAAATAAATAGATGTTCATATTTAAGGTCACAATAGTTAAGAAATAGAAGCACTGCTGAAATTTTGTACTCATAAACAAATCTGATGAACAGAATATTGAGTGTTGACGAACAAATTCAAAATATCGTATTACCATAAATACCATAAAAAAAATATATATATCACTGGCTCTTTAAATCCAACTGCGGGCCTCCTATCTCTCATATAGATCTTTAAATTAATTTGTTTCTAGCTGCCCTCCCTCAACCTCAAACTTACAACCAACTTCCAACAAACGGGACAATAAACAACAACAACATGGCCAGGCAGGATTACCTAGTTTCTGAATCACAAAATATGCGTGAAAAAAAAAGTATTGGCCTGTTAATTGTTTTATAATTTTGTAACAGCGTGTTACCGACTCCATGTGTAGACGCACCTACTGTTAAAATTAATGATTAGTCGGGGTTACTTGCTAATGGAGGATCTGTTAAAATATTCTTCGCCGATTCAAATATTTTATAATGTAAATCTGTCCAAATAAAAGACGTCCTCTAGATTGTAAAGTGATGCCAAAATGTCCTTGTTATCTTTGATAAACCTACGATAATAACCTAAACGAGTATTGAGAGAAGTTGTGCTTTATTGTTAGGATCTTTCATTTTCATTATAGCTTTGGTCTTTTGAGGTAAAGGTCTGATGCCTTGTGCACTAATCTTCCTATATAATTAATTTTTTTAAAAAGAAATGAGCATTTGTTTTGGCCTAATTTTATCCCCTTTTCTTTGACGCGACATAATGCGATAGAAAGTCTTTCATTGTATTCCTGCATCGTTCGGCCAATGATAATTATGTCATCTAGATAGGCAAAAACACCTTCTAAGTAATATCAGCGACATTGCCCTTGGGAGAGGCCAAAGGGCAAACCCAAAAATTGAAAAGACCTTTAGTATTTAATGTCAAAACGTCGACGCTATATATACAACATTATCTTCAACCGTGTAATAAATTCCTTTAACCCGACAAGGTACCACTAATCTTTCGGCCGAGCCAATTACAAAAAAAATCTCCGGGTGTTTTTAGAGGTCAAATAAACCTCTTCAGTTGAGGAAACTTAAAAAATTACTTCCGGAAATAAGGGGGTGTCACCTATAGGTTACATTGGGTGGCAAGAGATCATATGTTTATAAATTTATTGCATAAATAATACAAAATATAAATCATATCTAATAAAAATTTGATTAACTGAACATGAAGTGCCACTTGGCAGTAACTATAGATAATTCTGGTCGCTTTACCGTACAAGACACATCGTCTTTGGATGCATATTTCCCAAACTGTATAGTTGTAAATTTCGACCAACTCTGGGGTTTAATCCTCTTTTTGCAGGCATTCCGTATTTTATAAAATAATTTTGCACATATTTTTTAAAATTAGAAAGTCTATCCATTTTACAATATGTATGCCAAGCATTTTGACATACCGTATCCAAAAGCAATTGGAAAATACCTTATATCCCTCAAAATGATATCCTTGTGCCATATACATTTTGGTCAAATCGGGCGATGCCGCCCATATATTTATTGTATATTTGAATTACGTAGGGACAAGGTACCCGAATTTTTTTCCTTTATCAACTTAAGGAAACTCGGTCAATATTGTTATTCGGGTGTAGACCATGGAATTTGGATAGCATTGTAACGAGGTTATTATCGTTCCAACGAACTGCCATTAAGTTGGAACTATTTTTTTTTGAAATTAAACAAAGGTAAGGAGGTTTGAAATATAAGATTTTATTAAAGAGATAAGAATTAGGTATAAAATAATAGTAATAAATATATTATATGTTGTATATATAGACTTACTTATATGTTAACATTTGTTATTCAAATTAGTCAGAACGTTAGAGGTATTAGATTTAAAAATAGAATGTTCTTTTAAGAGTAATCAAATTTAGAAATAAAGAATATTAGTACAATATTCAAACGGGGTATTCATATTAAACGGAACGTTAACAAAATAAAGTTAAAAGTAACAACAGTTAGACAGAAATATACCCTCGATCTTGCTTCATTAGTTTTAGGTAAACTAATGGCGATTTTATTCTGTTTGCTCTTATGATTCCTGTGCCGCCAACATATAAACATTTTTGCCCAGTGAAATAATTATCAAAGTACGTATTATGTGGTTTATATTCATTTGGTAATTTTTCAACCAAATCAATTATAACAGAACCTCCGAGCAAGGGCGTAGTAAGTTGTAAAGCTTGAGGGGGGGGGGGGGGTTTAAAAAAAAATTTTGGCGCCTTTGGCGGCATAGTGCGGGCACGACCGTATGCAAAAAATTTTTATATTAATGCTACAATTATGTAATGAATTTATAAAATAAAAATGGTTATATTCAAGTACACAACAAAAATTAATGGAATATGCTTTTATATTAATGCTACAATTCGGATGTAATGAAAATGGTTTGAAGATTTAATAATAAATTGGTATTATAGTTTGGGGAAGGGGGAAGGGGGGATATGCACTTAAAATTTTTAATATGGGTGGGGATATGGAGTGTTTGGGGGGAGGGGGGGGGGGGGGGTTTATCCCCCAAACCCCCCTCTCCTACGCCAATGCCTCCGAGACCAAATTCTATGTTTGTCCATTTTTATTGATGAATCTTGGTACGGTTTAAAGGTTGCTATATACCCACTTGCAGTGGCCGCACACCACATTTTGTATCCAAATCTGATGAGTTTCCTCTTGACAAATTGTTAAGCTGTATGGTGTCCTTAATATGGAACCATCCATTTATCTATAGATATGTGGGAGGAGTTTTTGTATTTGAAATTGTCAATCATTCTATCATTAATCAAATCAAGGTAAGGTCTGACTTTGGAAAATTATTTCTGATTATTTAAATCATAATTGTCGGCCAAATGAAAAAAATCGGGTAATTTCTTGAAATCTGGCCGCATGCCATTTTAAAACCATACTGCTAAATGTATCGGATTGTAGCTTCCAGAACCTTTTTAATGCTCATTGGGCTTAAATATCCCATTTAAAAAGAATCGCAATATAAATTTTGCAATCAGGGATTGTTAAATTAATGTCGTGATTATGTTGTTTGGCATACAAATTACTCATATTAACGATTAAGAATATGTTAATAAATTGTTTAAAATAATCGGGTTGTTCTAAGACAATTGCATTAGCTATAATCTTTTTGGCTAACCACAGCCACGTTATTGTAACCTCATCATGCCACCGCTGAGAATTCATCTCAAAAGAATTTTCACTAGCGTTTGATTTTACAACTTCGACAGATGAGTTCAGCATAGATTGAGGTAGGTGTTGAAGATCGACAATAGTTTCATCGCCACTCGCCATATCGGTTTTTTTTTCATTTTGTGAGGGATTGATTATAACTTCATCAATTTCTTCATTAGGTCGGGCATCAAGTTCTTAAATAATATCATTAATAGACCTAAAAATCATATATTATAATAGTTAATACCATTAAAAGTTCACAATTTAGAGGAATAAAATTAGGGACCAAATCAATAAATTTATTTGAGATGGACTTAGAAATTTGTAACCTACTCAAGTTACATTGAGCAGGTCCCTCCAGTCCAATGTAACCTTAAGGTGACAGCCATCTTTAAAAGCGAATAAAAAATAAATAATGGATTAAAAATTTTTTTTTATAAATACAATCTTCATAATGTATAGATTTTATATACTAATAATAAAAATATTTATGTATAAATATCCATAAATTTCGAATGAAAATGATGATGCTTAAGGTGAAATTTTTTGGGTTTTTTGAATGGGATAAGTAAAGAATGGAATGAGAGGAAATAAAATGAACAAGATCAGATGTTAAGATGCGTGAGGGCTTTTAAATTTAAAAATTTAATAAGTCAGTTTTTAGGATAAAGGCCTTCAAAGTAAGCGTAACCTGTAGGTTACATTGGGAACTTCCGGGTTAATTAAAAACTAACGAAATTCTTAAATCAATTAATTGTTATTGGGTAAAAGACACAATCATAAAATAAAACCTGTATAATTTATTAAAATTTAAGTTTATTAATAGGCTGCGCCTTATTTTAGGTCGGTGTTTATATATGATCTTTAATATAAATATAGTAATTATTGACGAATACGCCATCTACCTGATAAAATATTGTCAATAAAAAATTGGCATGAAAAAGAGGGATAATAATGATTATTATATTTATACCCCTTATTAAATAAGCAAATTTTAATAACTACAAGTTTTTTAATCTGGATTGGCGCAATATCCGCATAACTAAAGATTTGATTTTTTTGTCCTTCTCTAATTTTTACTATTACCTGCCCGCCGGAAAGCTTTTTTAATTAGTCGGTTTTAATTTCCTTGTTTTTAATTCAATTAAAAGTAAAAGAATCTTACAAATTTTTATATGCTTGAACATTTATTTTAAAACAAATGTGTTAAGATATTACACTAAATATCAAATTAACCCACAAATTTTGTTAGTTATAATTGTTATTACTAATTTAGATACCATAAAACTAATATTATAACACAAAAACTATAAGGAAAAAAGTGTTTTTTACAGCGAAAACAAATGGATTCCCTCGATGGCATCTCAATTATAATTTTTATTTTTCGCCGTGGGCGATTTTGCAACCATATTGAAAAAAAATTGGCCAGGTTTGACTCAACTATCACAATTTACAACCTCGAAAATACAAAGAGATAACACTCTTTTTTTTGTAATATTCTCACTTGTACATACATCATACAAATAAAATTTTTCTATATATTTAGCTTACAGAATATTTGGCATCCGATTATATCGACTCAATTTGTTATCGGTTAATAAAATTTTTTCAAGTTATAATCCAACAGATTAGCAAATTTATATGTATAAAGAAAAATTTTAATTTATTTTTTTTTTAAATCTTCGTTTTTTTTTAAATTTTTTTTTTGTAAATTTTTTTAATGTTTATAGTTGACTTAGAAAGTTTGATTAGTAGAAACTGTGGGGTTAGAAAAAGCTCATAATGACATATTGTACATACATAACTATCAAAAATCTTTTGGGGGAAGGGAAGAAATGCCCCCCCCCCCCCCCCCCCCCCAAAGGAATTTAGAATTGTGCCTGTAAAAATATCATATGTTACATATATAATTTTTAAATTTTTATTTTTAAATCATTTTTATTTTAGAGTTCATCAATTTTTTTATTTGCAAAGGTTACAATATAAGAAATAAAAGGTATGAAAATAATATGACGCCTACTCTATACCGCCTAATAAATGATAAAAGTTTGTGGGTTGTCTTTTTTATTTTGTTGGCATGATAAAATACATAAAGCTTTAGTTCTTAATCGGGTGCATATTGAAAAGGTTTTAATAGATTTAGAATTTCGAGATTTAGTGCATCTTTTCAATTTGAATTAAAATCTGATGAATTAAGATATAATTATTAATAATCTTATTACCATAGATTTTATAAAATAAGCTTAAATTAGTCCGAAAACACCTGAGTAGCCCGGAAAATAAGAACAAAATGGACAAACCGAGAGTTTCCCAACGTCGGAGTCAAAACCTAGCCTTAACAAGCCGTGTTTAACCACTTTTAACAGCTATCCCATGTAAAAGAAAGTATAAAAAGAACCTTTTTAACTATTTTATCGATCTTAATATATATAAAATTAGTTTTTAAAAGTGGAAAGTGCCCAGCACCTTATTAAAGCAAAATAAATTTTTTTAGCACGTTTCATCGTTGCCCCCGCAAACATTACATCTATCATACATTGGAGGATTATAACCACCCAGGGTTCCGTCACAATTTACCGACTAAATTTAATTTGATAAAAAATACAACAATTATTATATTTGAAACATAAAACTAAAAAAAACTGGCCTCTGCTTCTTTTAAAAGCTCACTTTGTGATCGGGTCAAAACATAGTCTTTTTATAAAATTGTGTTCAGTTAGAATTGATTTTCAATTTCAACACATTTTTAATTTTTTAAATGTATATAAAAAATTTAAGTACTTTATACATAATTTTTGCCTCTTATTTAAACAATTTTTGAATAATTTTAATATGTTTGTGTGATTAGAATGCAATATTATTATAAAATTTAAATTTTTCAGATTTCTTTGCGCCTCAAGAAGATTTAATGAAACTAACAACTTTAAAATTTAAAACATGGACTCTCCTTTAAGCTTTTTCATTCGTAAAATGGCCACGACTCGGCGCTTAAAAAACTTTAGTCCTATCAAAGATGTGTTTTTGACATTTAGCATAGTAAGCTTACTTAATTTGAGAGAAAAGGCAACTCTTACAATTTGTGTTATATCTATATTAATTTTTTGAGTTAAAAAAAAGTATTTATTCCCAAAATTAAAAAAAAATTTACCGTTTTTTGTAAAACAAGTAAGAAAAATGGACCAATGTTGTTTAAAGCAGAATAGGCTTACCTTTATTTAGCGCAAAAACGAAGTATCAACTGTAAAGCTTTTATGTGTATTTTAAATATATTTTTATTACATTTTACAGATTAAGTAGATTTTTATTTTTCAATTGTTGTCTGGTGCTATTGTGAACGTACTTAAACATAATTTAATTAGGAAAATATAAAAATTTGCGATTAAAAAATTTTAATACCACTTGCACTCGCCCTGTAAGGACGCACATACGATTTCTGTTATTCAAATATCCGTCAATTCTCCCTGTTTCGTTGTACATCCAATCAATTTGATTTGATCCTTCTTTTTTGCACCCCAACCTACATCCGCCTGTATTAGGCAAAAACACAAAATTCATAACATACAAAAACTATTTATCGCTTGATGTTTTTTCTTCACCCATGACATATTTAACAGGCTTCACACAGACCCAAGCACATTAGATTTAAAATTATATCTTTAAAACATGCAATATTACTATATTTGGTAAAATATTTACATATAAATACCAGCGAATATCTAAAATTTACAAAAGCCTCGATTGAGTTCTAAGTAATATTCATATAATGTAATTAAAGAAAAAAGGTAATTTTGGATGTTTTTGCTTTGTGTCAAATGAAATATACAGAATTCAATAATGATAATTTAACAATGGCGTATTTTAGAATAATTAAAAATGAAAATAGGTTCAAAATCCTTTAAATTAAAATAAAAAAAGCTTCTAATAAATTTCTACTTTATTCGCGGGTTAAGGCCACATTAAAGGTAAATTTTGATATAACTTCATTTATTATTATAGAATATACAAATTTTCAAATATTACTTATTGCCGGCTCCTGTCCCCCGCATTTTTTCCTGTGTAATTCATCAAAATTAAGGGGATTCTAACATACAATTAACACATAAAAAACATATAAGTTTTAGGAATTAGCAAAATTATCAAAACAATTAAATGTATTTAAACTGTATAAATACAACATTCTAATATTTGACTTGAAATTTAATTAAGTTATAATTAAAATATATTTAAAAAATCCATTCCAAATTGATCTAAAATTTTTAAAAGATTTGATTTATAAAAAAAGTTTAACCAAAAGGCGTCCAAAACATGTGCCTTTTATTAAACATTCTATAAAATTGAAAAATATTCCATCATCATCAACTAGGGGAAATTTCTTTAAAATAATTCCTGTAAACTTGGGAATGATGGTTTTACTATATATGGACGTACGTGCTAATTATTAGTCTATGACCCTAGGGGAAAAATTCTACCTCCGATATAATTATCAATTCTGTGATAGTAGAATAATCAAAAATGATAAAAATTACCCAAATATTTTTTCTAAAATGATTTGCCTTTCCACTCTCATCCCAATTACTTTAAATAGTAAAAAATACTTAAAACGCTTAACATCCTTTGTAAAATAATAGAAAATTATGCATATTAACTTCAGGTTGGCATGTTTTAAATTCTATGGGATCACCTGGGCACGGATAACGATACCAGCTAGGTCTGATACAAAAACAATAAAAATATGTTTTTATTTATCAAAAAATTTAAACGATTGTCATTTTATTTTAAATTTTTATATAGGGGCTTGTGCCAAGTGAGTTTTTATTTTCGTAAAATTTTTAACAGTTTTAAATATTTCGTTAATTAATAGAACGCAAATTTTTTAAATTAAATTTAGATGCACTTAAACTGTTTTTTTCTGAAAGCAAAATTTAGTTTAAAAAATTTAAAAAAATAAAATTTTTGAAATTTAACGAAAATAAAAACTTACTTTGCACGTGGCCTAAACAAAAAATAATATAATTTAAGCATTTTGATCATTTATCTCGGTGTGCTTAGGCTTCCAATCCTGTTTTTTTAAATAATATTTTACCTCCATTTGTCCAAACTTATAAAAATGCCATAAAGTTAGCACCAGCTGCCGTAAGAAAACGCCCTCTAGATGGCTAACTTTTGTCAACATATTTTAAAAATCTAGACAAAATAATAATCAGAAGGCGTATTACGGGGCCTCGCACGTTCTTGTTCTATATTGGTATCCCATTTCTTTTGCACCTGTGCATTCACTCCATCCAGTCCAAGGCGTCCATTCCCCAATAACAGGTGTATTCAGTTGAGCAACAGGCACACATTTGTTAAGATGACATCTCTATATATATATGGGGCGGAAGAAACGTTTTATATTTAAAATTTTAAAAATATCATGAAAACGGTGGTATATGTTTAACAAAATAACAATTAATTCATTTTTTGTTTAGCAAATTGATAATGTTTATATGTAGGAAAAAAAACAATTTTTTGTAATTATAGAGGGTATTGGTATAAAATGAAATATAGGCTTCAAAATATATTCTATTTCTAAGTTGTTTTTATAGTATCAAAAAATATGATTATTTCTCAAAATTGGTCTGTAAATAGACTTGAATTGCATCAGTTTGTCCACACTGATGTCCTTTTTTATTTAAAAAAAATTAACCGATGCATGCAGGGTTAGGGGAACTCGTTAAATCCCCACCTCCACACGGCCTCTAATCTTTGGAGGCCTCCGTACGCGTTTGGGCGTTGGAACTTTTTTCTCGAAACAGGGTAATTTCTTACCACCCGTTCGAGACTAAAATGGGAGTTATTAAATACTAAAATTTTGTGTTACATAATAATTAGCGTCCCTAAATCGATAGTTAAAATAAAGGGCCATTCTTAGCACAATATAAATCACCTAGGGTATGTAACAAAATAAAGGAAAACGTACTCCTTGTGAATTATCCACAGAATTTAAAAGCCTTTGAGTCCTCACGTTACATGGCAAATTATGGGTCATGTAAAAGTATATAAAACGTCCTTGAGTGCGCTGACACATAGCCAAACTACAACTGCTCTACAATATAAAAAAATATACGAATTTAACATTAATGCCTTTTTAAAAAGTCCCATAAATTATTTAATATTTAAATAACCTATAAAATCAGGCATTATTTATAAAGATTGAAAATTAAAAGAAAATTTATGTCTAATTTTTCCCTCTTAACACTATTTTTGAGCAAAGTATACTTAAAAAGGTTGATATATATAATCTGCAATCAGTTTTAGCTTAATCATGCAAATTATATACAGGTCAACAAATTTTTGAGAGTTATGAGCTAACAGAGATCAAACCTGCCATCTCTTAGGCTTATTTAATTTTTGCCGTTTTTTTAAATCAAACTGAAATACTCAGCTATAACATTAAGAATGTCAGAAAAAATGTCAAAAAAAACAAAAAAAATTTATAGTAAAACTAAATTAAAATTTTTTTTACATTTTTACATATTAAACTGTTAACTTCATGTTTCAAATAATATATTCAGATAATATATCCTGTAGTAAGTTTGGACGCCAAGAATTTTTTTATTATCAAAATGCTGATGTAAGAGCTTTATAAATTAAATAAGTTTATTTTTCATTTTTTAAATGATAAATATAAGTTACAAAAAATTAAATGAAAAAAGGGTATTCTTGAGGTTTATTTGACAAAAGAGTCCGATATTGTGAAATTGACGGACCTAAGGAGCCAATGGCGGGAGAAACTAAGAAAAATAAAAAATATATATGAGATTAGGCCCTTACATAAAATTGATTTATTTGACATATTTGTTAATCTGTGTTATAGATTAACAATAATTGAAAACAATTTTTACAATTAAGGAAAAGTTTGAATGGCGTGCGACATTATAAATGATTTATCCTATTTAACTATACTTAATTAAATATATTTACAGGGTTGAATAAGCAGCGGTTACATTATGTTTCTGTATTTGTCAGCTTAAAAATGTATATTTAATTGCAAAATATCGTTTTTTAATGCTTAAGACTTTGTCAAAAATTAGGAAGTTAAACAAAGTTTGGTGTGTCTCAGTCATATGATTATTAAAAAGTAAATATACCTATTTAATATAACAAACTATCACTGTAGTTCAAGGAGGAAAAAAAAAATTTAATTAATGATTTCTTTATACCACAGATTTACAAATTTTTGAGATTTTTTAGATAACCACAATGATAAAATTTGCCCTCTTATAGTTACTGAATCTTTTTACCTTTTTCTAATCTCAAACTTTGTAAGTCAGCTATAAACATTAAAAACTTTAAAAAATCAAAAAAAAACAATAAGGAAGCATAAAAAAATATTAAAAAGAAAAATTTCTATATTTAAAACTGTTATATTCAGACCTTTAAATAATATTTTTATTAAAAAATAATTTGTGTCGCACTTAGGTTGACGTGCCAAGTACATCACAGGCCAACAATTTTTTTTGAGAGTTATGTTACAGAGATCAAACCTGCCATCTTAAGGAATATCATCCGTTTACCGTTTTCCCTAATCAAACTTAGTTAATCAGGTACTAACAATAAAAATTATAGAAAAAAAAGGTCAAAAAACTAAAAACTAATCAAAAATGTATATTAAAATTTTATTTTTGCATTTATACGATCAACTGTTCAATTCCAACTTCAAATAATATTTCCATTAAAAACCTATAATTTATTGTGTCGTAATTAAATTTGGACGCGAAATTTGTATTTCCTAAATGCCGATGTTTAAGCTAGTAGATATAATAAAATTTATTTTTCATTATTTGTGATTAGAAATATTTGTTACAAGAAATTATTAAATTTTTTTAAGGTATATTTAGTTTAGTCAATTTGGTAAAAAAAGGCCATTTTTTATAGATGGATCTAAGGAGGTAAAGACAAAAGATAGTAAGAAAAACAAAAAATTTACAACATACATGATTAGGTCATCATAGGGATGCATTGTTGTTTTCATAAAATTTACGTTTTTGACATTAATATTTGTTCTATGTATTGTCTAACATAATGTTAATGCATGAGCGTTAAGAGCTTGATATACTTAAAAACTTATTTTTTATATATTGAGATGTTATAGCGTCAAGGTTTTTATATGAAAATAAACTTGATTTTTTTTGTTTTAGAGTATTCTCAAGGTCGTAAAACCTGTCAATTTAGTCAAAAATTTTTTGATATGGACTGATTTAAGGAGCCGATGGCGTACGTAACTAAAAAGCGATAATATATATGATTAAGGCCATCTTAGAATTGTATATATAAATATCTAAAATCTTTTTCATACATAATGTTTGTCTGTGTCATTAATTATTTAAAAGGGTATTTCTAGGTAGCATTTATATAAAATTAAAAATATTTATTTGGTCTAGCCAAACGTTTATTAAATAGATATAAAATATTTTTCATATATTTTAAAAAATTTACCTATATCAACAAAAAAATATTTTGACCCCTTAATTGATAATTTTTTTATTTATCAATATATCTTATTTACAATAATTACTTGACTCACAGATGATGCGCTCATATATTAAACTTGATATAGTGCAATATGTGAATTGCGATTTTAAAATTTTGTCTTTGTGTCAAATACAATCAAGGGCGTAGCAAGTTGTAAAGCCTGGGGGGGGGGGGGGGGGGGGGGTTTAAAAAAAAAAATTTTGCCGCCTTTGGCGGCATAGTGCGGGCACGACCTTCGGTCGTGCCATAGTGTTTTAGTTTGAAATCTAATGATTGTTACTTAATTTTGCTTTTTAAAATTTGAGTAATCATTAAGGGCTTTTATAAATTATGTTTATATAAACAAACATATATGGTATTAAGAATATTATAATATTGATATATTATATGCAATAAATTTTTATATTAATGATACAATTATGTAATGAATTTATATAATAAAAATATTTAACTATTTTAATTTGAGGGGAAGGGAGATTTTAAAATTAAATATTTAAAAATACTTTAATTGTAATTTAATTTTATATTTAATTGGTATTTTAGTTTGGGGGGGATATGCACTAAAAATTTTCAATTTGGGTGGGGATATGGCATGCTTGGGGCGGGTTTCATCCCCAACCCCCCCCCCCCCCCCCCCCTCTCCTACGTTAATGAATACCATATTCAGGGTGCGAAAGCGATTAACTTGAGTTAGTAATATAAAGCACATACTATTCTTTTATATTCATGTATTATAGTTTAAAACTTTTCATTTCTTTGTGAAATCTCATTTTTGTAAACAATGTCAACTGTACAATAAATAATTACTCTATTGGGCAAAAGCGTATATCCACGTCCGCATATCTTACGGGCGTTCATAATAACCTTATCAACAGGTATCTCAATGTGTTTTTTATTTTCCGTTGTACATTCTAACAGTTTGTTTCTAATATATAACAATATAAATATGTACAAAATAAGGCAGTGTCCTTCCAAATAACGGTACATACATTGGGTGTGTACATACTCAAGCACATATTTATTTAGTAATTGGTCTTTTATGAGTTAACTATTGAAAGTTTTCTAAATTATGATTAACTAATATTTTATCAAATTTAAAATTATGAATTTAGGCTGGTAAAAATTCTAGTAATTTTTAAAATTAAGTTAATTAAAGGCCACTTTTTAAATGTAATTTTCTTATAATAATTTGCTTAATAAAATTATCAATTTTGGATTTGTTATGACAATTAAGATGATTAATTTTTAAATATCATTCTGGCAAAATTCAAAGTATTTGACTTTTAAAAATATTCTTTGGAATAACCTACTAGTATATATAGAGGTAGGAATAGCTCTAATTATAATTATAAGTTGTTTAAATTGGAGTATACGCATACCCTTAATGTAACTTTCTTCCACATATAACGGTTGATTATGCAATGCAATATTGTGCTATCTTATTGGTTTTTGTCAATAAAATATGATGGCACATGCATTTATTTATTATTTTTTTAAAATATCTAGTGTCTGGCCAGCCTTAAGCTAATTTTTACGCGTTGAGAACATAAGAGCTTCCTTTTCCACATTTTTGGGCATCATGTTGTTCTTAATTATGCTTTTGAAAAAAACACTTTATATCTTTATATTCAAACAAACTCAAAAAAATGCAGTTTTTTTATTGAAAGATTAATCAATTATTCAGGCATATTAAAGTTAAGGAAAAAATGAATATAGATGTTAAAATATGTAAGCCAAAATGGCCTTCAGATTTATTTGGCATGGACAAATATAATGGCATCTTACTTATTATTTTTTCTTTTTATATAAACAATTATGCTTGTGCAATTTTCACTTAAACTAAAATTAATGTTTATCTAGAATAAATAAATATTGGGTGTGAAAATTTGCAAATAATCAATAAATGTAGATTTGATTTTTATTGGTTTGTTAGATTGACAAAATAATATTACTTTTAGTTTATATGCATCCAAAATAATTTTTTTTAATTCATCATTTAATAAGTTTTTGGCAACATCTTTTAATTTAGATTGTGTTATCATTTCGACCTTAATTATAATATTATTTTTTTTCCTCACAAGGTGCTCTTGAAGATGTTAAATTAAAAAAAGACAAATATTAACCCCCATGTTTACTTAATCCTACCCTAACTCTGCAATAAAGTTTGCCTATACCTAACATAGCCCTAACCTTTAAATAAAGAAATGTAGGGTAAAAAATTTGAAATGGATTGCTAATGGAAACTATGGACCCAAATTTTTAACTTCTATAACCTCTAGAGTTTTTAAAGCTAACTTTTTTTTATTATTTTTAAGAAAAATGTGTTCTTTAATAGCACAGGTCTACTAATATTTGAGAGTTAACTAACTACGGAGATCGAAACTGCCATTTTAGGGATTTTTAAACCCGTTTACCGCTTTTTCTAATCAAACTCAGTTTGTCAGCTATAACCATTAGAAAATTTAAAAAAATGTCAAAAAAACATTCAAAAACATAAATATGGTTTTATTTGCATAAACAGCTAAACATTTAATTTAAACTTAAAATAAAGCTTTTATTAAAAATAAAAACCCATAACATATTCGCATTTAAGTTTGGACGCAAATAATTGTATATTATTTAAATGCTGACATAATAACTTATAATAAAAAAAAATTTTATTTCTTTGTTATTTGATATGATAAATATAAGTTACATAAAATTTATAATGAAAAAAACATTTTTAAATATACTCTTTTTAGGGTAATCTTGAACTGTCAATTTGGACAAAAATGGCCATTTTTTTGATATGGACGGATGTTAGGAGCTAAAGCCGAAAAAAACTAAAAAACGAAATATATATGTAAGATTAGGCCTTGATTTTATTTTTTTTTATATTCTAATAAAGTTCACGGTTGTGCCAATTAATCGTTAATGTATATTACAATTTTTATTTAGCACAAAGTAGAAAAAATCTAATGTGAATTTTTTATTTTTCTATTTTAAATTAAATAAATCTTGTTAATAAAATGAGTGTATCAATTTTAATCAAATGTGTTTTTAGTTCATAAAAAAAGTAATATTTTACAAACAAAGAATTTATTTTTTGACCATAAAAAATGAGTATGAAGAGAAAAAAATAATTCATATCATTATTATACGGTGCAAGCATTTATATACATAATATGTAAAAATATCTGAAAGAAACTAATAAAGCTACAAATATAAATATTTGGATTTACGTTTATGCAATATAATGATTTTAATATTGAAATTTACCATGTAAGACCCCAATATAATTTTTATTCTAAACATTTGTCATTAGATTAGATCAAATTTTAATTACTAATTATTTTTATTATATTTTTAAGAAAAGTCACAAAACTTTGGTCAATAATATATTATATTAAAAGATATTTTAAATGGAAGAAATTTTGGAGTCCATGGATTACAGGTTAAGATCGAATTGAAACCTAAAATAATAGACTCAATATCGCCAAAAAACCCTAAAAATACATATTGCGCCATATATCTATTTTGATTACCTGATAAAAATGGCAGATTCAAGCCTGCTGCAATTTGACCAATTGTTCAATAAATTATGTTTTTCACCCTGGGTCATGATTCCTTGAACATCACAATACGAATCATCATGATCGATACTAGCACTATTAGTGTACAATATAAAATGCTATAAACAATTATAAAATAATATTTTGAAAAAATTAATTCTCCGTCATAGCTAAAAAAATTTGAGTAAGAATGTATTTGGAACTTTTTATCCCAAGTAAGTCAATGTATAATTAAGTCCGTGGGGGCATATTTCGATAATGTTAAAGTTTTAAAAATACATAAATTTGAAAAATATAATTTATTGACAAATAAACCGAATTTTATAAATAAGCGTTAATTAATTATTAATTAAATTAAAAATTGAATTTTTAAATGGTAATTACTAAAAATGAAGTTCATTTTTACATTATATAATCGGAATGACATTGATCATCAAAATTTCCATATGTACAATTCAAAATGCATTTAAGTTAAATTTAATTTGTTTAAGAAAAAACATTAAAATTTTAGTAAACTTTTCCATTTTTCTTCTTTTTATATTCATATAAGGTTGTAGAATTTTATGCCCTGACGGGTATGCCGTCTCTTTCAATAGATGTCGATCAAGGGAGGCATTGTTTTAGCAGGTAAATGAATCTGGCCTTCGACTTTAGTCAGAATTTTAAAGCCTGCATGCTATATTATTCCCGAGAGTGCGGCGTCATTTCGATGAATATTATGGTATTCGCAGAGAGACGCGCCTAATCCTATTGATTGACCCGGGGTTATGAACGTCGCCACATTGTAATTTCAATGCTTCTCACCCAAAAAAAACAACATTTAATGGCAAATTTCAATCTCGGTATGGATTCAGGAGGTAAGATAACTTAAGATTAAATAAAAGAAAAACTTACGTTAGGGCACAAATAAGGTGTTTATATTTAAATAGCATAATTTTATTTTTTATTGCCATATACGAGGTGAATTGCACATATTCTTAAAAAAAATAAATTTTATTTAAAAAATATATTTGATGGCATTTCAATTACATAATAACGTCGTAAGCAATAAATAGATAATTTAAAAAACAAACATTTGAAAATATATAAATTTACACAAAAATACTTTATACTTTAAACCCAAAAAACTGCAAAAACAAATTTAAAAAAAACAAATGCCAAAAAATAGAAAATTTCTGTCGAATTTGGTTATCAGCAATCAATTGTCCACTTTCTAATAGTGTAAACACGACAAAATGTTGAATTAGACTTTTTACTTAATTTATCCATTAACCTACCAAAATGGGTCAATTCTAAGAACCTTAGAAATATAGCCATACATCAAAGGTTAGGCCACATTGGCCAACAATCACTAAATTATATATATAGTCAATTTCACCTCAACAAAAAACAGCAAATTTTCAGGTGTCAAAAAACTAACGCAGATTGTATTCGTCTATGCAAGCTTATTTTTTTATTATTTTTGCATAATTAACTAATAATATCTCTAACCTATATAATTAGTCATAATTTACCTGTTTAAGTTAAAAAAATAGTATATGTGTTATGTATAAAAAATCTTAAAAGAACGAGATAGGTAAATTACAAAAAAAGGAGATTATGAAATCATTCTATTATTTGAATTAAATTTGTAATTTGATATTAATTAACATATTCTTGTGTTAAAATTCGTTAGAAACACATTTATTTATAAAAAACTTTAGGTCAATACCCAAATCCATATGCCTATAGAATCAAGTAACAGTGATATTTCCTCTTTCTTTAATAGGTCTAGTGCGTCTATATTATAAAACTAAAATGTTATTGGAACTAAAATTGTGGGTTTTTAAGCTAGGTCGGTTAGATATATGTTGTAGCCCTCAAAACCTTTCAAAAACATAGCATTTGTAAAAATTAGTAAAAAAGACTCAATGTCTATATTTTATTTATATTATATTGGCAGGCACGATTCTAGACCCCTTCCAAAAATACATAGTAATTTTATGTCCCCCCCCCCCCCAAAATGGATTTGCCGCCCCCCCCCCAAAAAAAAACATAGTAATTTTATTTCTTCCACATAATATAATTAAATTGGCTCTGTCAAAAATATCTAAAAAATATTATCTTAAATATATTTACTTTTTTTAAAAGTGTTTTTATTCATTAATACTTCTCATCCGCAAGAGAGATCAAACTAACAGTATGTAGAAAAATTGAATTTTACAGAAAGCTTTATAATTGTGAAACCAATTAATAAATCTGATGCCTAAGAAATTTTCTGAGTTAACAACAACCTTTTGTTAGAATATTATCTAGAACCAAAGAACCTGATCGTACAATGCTACGATGGGGCGAACGTACCCGGGAAAAAAATGGTGTTCAAGTATTTCTAAGCAAAATAGCTGGACACCATGTCCCGTATATTCACTGCTTTAACCAACGATTGCATCTTGTTGTAAAAGATTGTCTTATTTTAAGTGAAGGGAAAGATTTTTTTGATAATTTTTCTTCCCTTTATAAATTTTTTCAACATGATGCAATCAAGGTAGTTGGTAAACGCGGGACCATACCGGCTGTTGCCCCATTGGTGGTGTGGTCACTACCTGCTCATTGTTTTTTTTTAAAAATTGCACAAAAATATTTAATACTCTTTTAAAAATTAAAAATAACTTTTATATCTTCAGGTCACAGGGCCGAATCGGGGTTTTTTGACCATATTTATAATCCTCTATTTATTTTTTTGCATTTAATTGAAAAATTATTTTATTTATTAAAAATAATTATAGATGAATTTTATTGCAGAACGATTTATATTTCTAAAACTTCTGATTTAATACACCATTGTTTGTTAGAAATTAAACAATTAAGAAATATAATACATTTGATTTATTCAAAAATTGTTTTGATATTAATATTTTTTTAAATGACAATAATGTCTATGGATAAAAGAAAAACTAAACCTAAAGATTTTCTGATTTTTATTTATTTTCTACTCATAAGTTTGAAAATATTTTAAATATTAATTATGAAGTAAAAAGTATTTCTTTTAATATTATTGATTTATTTATATTTTGATAATAGATTTTTTACCGATAATAGTTGTTTAAAATCTTTAGATTCCTTTTATAAATTTGATTAAGCTTTAATTTAGATATATATAAATTAGAACCTCTTTTAAAAATAAGTAATATTGATAAAAATTCATTATCTAAAAAAGAAATTGACGGAGCCAAAAATTTTTTTAATAAGAAACTTTATAGTTACAAAGAATGTGTTACTATTGATTTTGTTAAATTTTATATGATTACAATGATGCGTTTTCTAATCTATTTAACATTTTTCCTATAAGTTTGTTAATTGGCTCTCAACGTCGAGTTGTGAGGCCACATTTTCTTCTTTAAGAAGGATTATAACGGCTGACAACTAGTGACCTGCTTAAAGGTGATTTGGTTCTTTTAGATCACGAAAAATCATTAACTAGGGGCGTTGAATTTTGATGAATATTGTAATTTAATTAAAATCCTCTAAGATAAAATAGTTTGATCAATACAATACACTGCTCATAATCAGCTAATTATTGCTTACTATTTTAACATGGTTGCAAACTTTTTTTATGCGCATTTAACGTTTATGTCCATGTATTATTTAATTTTTTACCCTAATATTAATAACTAGTTATACATAACCAGTGTTTTTTTCATATATATTTTTCCAAATTAGCATACTTATACGTTTTGTTTTCATGATAATCAATCTTATTTCACTTTTCATTTTCTAAAATCCAAAGTTTTATATATTTCATTTTTATTATTCTTATATATCATATTTTTAATTTTCATGCTGATGCCAAATGATAAAATTATACTTACAATTAATTTAAATCTCATATCTTTTTAAGCAATTGATTCTAGTAAATACAATTAATTTTAATTCACATATTCAATTTATAAACTCATTTTTTTAATTTAAGAATATAATAAATTACTATTAATTTGTTAAAAAATTTTTAACATGGATTCTATTGTTGTACATGTATATTTTTTGTCGTGACCGAAGGTTACGGCCAATTTTGCCGCCGAAGGCGGCAAAAAAATTTTTTCTGCCCTCCCCCCACGAGTTTTTCTGCCCCCCTTAAATGGTTAAGCTAGAATCGGGCCTGTATATTGAGTCTTGTATTTAGTCTTAAAACTTATCATTGAACCTGATTTTGCCCATTATAATCATTTAAGGTTATTTAACCCTAAAACTGACTTCTTTTATGTATATAATATCAAAAAACCACATCTCTATGTTGCATAAAATATTTGACTTTTTACGTTTATTTTGAATTTGTTGAGAATCATAAATCTGTCAAATTTCGATATTCTAAATAGGCCACAAATATTCTAATTTACCATTTTTATCAGATCCTAAGTGGCTGTTGAATTTAAAAATTAATGAAAAAAAAAAGAAAAAAATAAATTTTTACAAATATTTTTAACCTTATTATTAAAGTCCTCCCAAAATTATCTTTATACTACAAACTTAACAAATTTTTTGAATTTTGCCGAGGATAAATATTCGATATTTTGTAAATTTTATATTGTTCATCTGGACTACTAAAAGTTAACAAATATAAGCATACAAATTTTAGATTTTTTTTTTTACATTTGAAAATTTCAAAAAACTTGGCAACATTTTGTTTTTATTTCATAAAGAGCTATGGGTTTGTTATATAATGTTGGGGGAAATTTATGTTATATAGCAATTTATGTATAAAATGCAATTTCAAATTTTCAAATTAGTTTGGGAGTGACCCAGAAAGTCGGCTTTGAAGATGAAAGTAAACTAAAAATTACCAGTTTTTTTGATCAGAAGTCTCTTTTTTTTCCAAAATTGACAATAGTATGAATCAAATTAATAAAATTGTTAGAGCCTAACATTTTTCCTATGTCAAATTTTTTATACATAATTAAATTTGGCACTTTATATATTTTAATATAATGCAGGGAACAAATTTTTGTCTGAAAATCAAAAAAAAAATTTTTTTGAATTTTTTAAAAAGGTCATGTCGGTCCCAGACTTTTGAATTCAAATATTGATAAAGAAAATTAAGCAGTATATTTTAGCAACTTTTCAAAAAATTAAAAAAAAATGCTTTCTTGGTTATTTTAAACTGAATATTCTTCATAAAATTGTAAAATTTTAAATAAATTTTTTAAAAAATTAAACACATGCAAGATAGCCCTTATTGTCTTCTTCAAAATAAAAAAAAAGTTAAGTCTCTAGTTATAATAGTTTTTAACTTATAATCCCAAAGTTGCATCAAATGTGAAAATTCACCTTGCAATTTTTTTTTATTTTGCCCCTGTCTCCTTCAAAAAACGTTTATGGGATACTCTTAGATACTACCTCCATGCAAAATATCAGCCAAATCAAAAGGGGCACCTGTCCCGGACTTGTTGGATTGAGGATCATTATGTTTTTTAATAGCATAGAATTAATTGGTTATATTTGCTTATTTAATATTATTTATAAACTAATATAGCTAAAATAAATGTTTATTTTAGACCATTTAATACTATTGTCTATAACTTTGGGCTCATATTTAAACGCTTTACCTACATTTAACATTTAAATTACTTACGCGTGACCAAATTCGTGTATTGCAGTTTTTAAGATGCTTCCTTTGTTTGAGTATGCGAGGCAGGCTCTACTGGGATTACAAAAGGATCCAAGATTTGCTACGCCTGTATAAGATATGAGTATTTTTATAACGACTATGAAATTTTCCTTACAGAATAAATAATATAGAGGCATCATAAATCGCTTGATGCCTTACAACCAATTTTATTCCTTAATTTGTTTTAATATGCCTTGTATTAAATATAATTTGTTTTTTTTATAATTTTAGCAACATTCGCTTCTTTACGGCAAGCCAAAACACATATTAGTATTTAACAAAAATAAATTGGATAAAAAATTAAAAATTTGTCAAATTTTTTATAATGTTTGGACATTTAACTTATTAGTTTGTAGTTTGTGTATATTAATCAAACACGCATAATATTGAAGCAAAAAATTGATGTTTATGCAATCTATTAGCAATTGACAGATTAACATTTTTTAACTGTTTATAAATTTTTTTAAATTATCTTTAGAGTCAGGTTATTTAAATATCTGATTTTAAAATGAATAATAGATTGTAACAAAAAAAAGGTTAATAGGCATTAGCATTTATGTTTGATTAACAAGAGAATTATGAAAATGTATAATTAATTAAACTCTCTTAGGTTACTACATTATTAGACTTTATTTTCTGTATTTATGGTTGTTTTATCAAAATTATTGTCTAAGAAATTTACATATTTTAAATTTTTTTACAATTGTTTTTTGTTTTTTACAAACTTAAATTTTAAGTTTATTTAATATAAAAAAAAAATTTTTGCAAAAATAACAAACAAGGAAAAATTCTAACACATAATATTATAAAGCACATAAGGAAATTATTATAACACAAAATGGTATAAAATTAAAAACAAAAGTTTTATATACCATATATACATTGATTGATTAAGTTAATTAATATTTTTAAAGCCTTGATATAAAAACGTGGACTTGGCAACCACATATAATTTTTTGAGTATATGAAAAATTTAAAAAAACGACTTCTATCATATTTTGATTGAAATTTATTTGCAAAAATATTAAAATAAAATTAAATGATTTTTAGCAATGCTACGTGGATTCAATAATTATATCAATTATGTGACTAAAATAAATCAAAACCTAGCCCTATACAAAATAAAATAAACATATCAGGTACAAAAAATAAAATTAACTAGTGTAACAAGATTTTTTCGAATTATAAAATTGACGAGATTTACGACGGAATAGGACATGGATTAAAAAAAGGCTATAAATTAACATCTTATTTAATGTATTAGAATAACTAAGAGCGAATTAGTTTATTTATTTATTATAGAAGATTTAAAACTATAATTATTAATTTAAAACAAAACTAATGTAATTGAATCTTTCGGTATTTATCAAAATAACAATAAAAAGATGGAATAATATGATTTTAATACTACTTTGGTAAAAACCAGAATGTGAAAATATATAAGTTTTGTTTAATAATAATAATAATCATAAATTTTTATAATAATAATAATTAACTTAATATTTACCTAATAAGCCAGTATTTTTACGCCATTCGCTAGAATAAAGTAAAAATATCAATTAAAGTTAAGCAATTAATTTAATTTTTATTACCTGCTATAATAACGTTGTTTAACGTGGTTTATATTAAATTTATTTATATTTTTAAATATTTTTTTAATTATAATTTCTTAAATCTTAAAGAAAATATATTTGTAGATATGTTAAATTCAATTCTATTACTTTTTTCTCCATTTAGTAATTAGCTTTAATATTTATAAGTGACTACACAAAGGAAATATAAACACGAGCGACATTGTGCAAAGTAAAAAAATAATTTTTTTTAAATATTTAAGTGATTATGAAATATTACTCGATATTTATGGCATTTCAAGAAATCTTTCACATTATTTAAACACGTTATTTATTCAATTTTATAGGTATGCAAATATTAATGGTAAGGAGCTATGCAAAAAAGGTATTTAAGGTAAGGAGCTTCCTTGTTTAATTAAGGTCGTAGAGCCTAAATGCTGTAATTTCGAAAATATTGGTGTCAAGGTTAAGATTAAAGATGCCCTTAACGAGGTTATTAACGGTGTCGCTTAGCAATTTCAATGCTCCTTACCCAAAAAAACACATAAATGGTATATTAATTAAATTTTTACACGTTGATAAATTTAAAAAAATTCACATATTACTTGCAATAAGTTTTTTTAAAGTTGGCTAAATACGTTACCCTCAACAATGAAAACCTTTGTTTCAAAAAAAGAGATTAATCTGATTTTGAGATGTTTTTATCAAATTAAAAAATATCTTTATCTTTAATTAAACAATTCATAAGGTACAAATAAAATCCAACTAAAAATTATCTTTTTAAATTTTTGACATTTGAATTGCATATAGATGTATTATGTCAAAAAAGCCAACGACGCTTTCAAAATGTAACACAGGTCAACAAATTTTTGAAAGTTAGGAGTTAATTACAGAGATCAAACCAGCCATTATATAGAAATTTAAATCCGTTTAACGTTTTTTCTAATCAAACTTACTTAATTGGCTATAAACATGGAAGAAATTAACTAAAAGATACTAGCATTTCACAACAGCTAAACTATTAAATTCAAACTTTTTTTATCAAAACCTATAATATATAGTGTCGCATTTTAGACATGAAATGTTGTTATTATTATCTATCTGCTGATATACTTGATTAAAATTTATTTTTCATTTTTTGTAATAATAAATAAGTTACAAGAAATATTTTAATAAAAAAAACTATTAAATTTTAGGTGTATTACTAAGGTCAACAAATATCAATAACACAACCCTAAACTTTATGAAACCTTAGAAGAATTTATCCCCTTGATGGCCTTATCTCATATATCTATTTCGTTTTTCTTAATTTCTTTTTTGGCCTTGGCTCCTTACATTTATATCGAAATAACTATTTTGATTAAATTGACAGATCGACAATACCCTAAAAAGAAAAAATTTTAATCTTTTTTACATATAAAAATCCCAAGTAATTTTTTAAACGATTTGTACAGCGGGCCGTTATTGAACCTAATTTGTTTTACCCTAAGAATTATCCATTTTGCTAAATCCAAAAATAGGAATTATATACTTTCCGATGAGTACAGATATATCTTCTAGCCCATCTTCCCTAAATTGCTGTGTTTCTCGACAAAATTTATTTAAATTGTATGAACCTTTGGCTTCATAATGATGATCCTATATAAAAAAAATGTAAAGAAAAAATATTTATTTAGGTGAATTTGAACCCAACTGGATTCTGCCAATTTTTCAGGTATATAATTTCCTATATCCCGCCCTGACTAGTCTTGTCTATTAATTTATAACCGAAATTGGACGGGCCTTATACGATGTTCCGAATTTATGATCAAATCAAACTATTTCACTTATATATTGCAATATCGATCAAATGCGCTTCAATACTGTGGAGTCTCCATTGACAATTGCCAACAAGCTTGATGGCCTTACAAAATTTCTTCCAGCGTGACGTGTTCTAGTTCCCTAATCTATATATTTCTGAAGGCCATGTTTTATATCTCTATTGTTCATCAAAATTTTCCCATCAATAAATTTTAAAAATATGCAATTTGTTTATATACCATTCAAGTGGCTATATAGGTTAGTGATCAGATAATTATTAGTATACCTGGGTTGTTTCCTTAAATCTAAGCTATTCATCGCTAAATCTTCAATGTTTTTAAAGCTTTTATTACCAGTTAGTGGTGGTAGCCCTTTAAGCGTAAGTCGAAAAATGACAAAAGTAACTCGAAAAGATTCCTATCTCTTTTGTATAAAAACTACATTTTTTCAAGGCCATAGAAGTAAAATGGCCTTTCCAAAAAATTATTTAAAACTTTAATAAATGCATAGCTTGACATAACTTATAATTATTTGTTAGTGTAAAAACTATTGATCTAAAATATTCTGTATATTACATAAATTTGCTCCTCTCGGGCCAGTTCAATTTTCCAGCCAAGATAGAGATCATTTCGAGCCAAAAGTACGTTCATCTATAAATATGAAATATAATACATAAATGCGTGTTAAAATATTTTTCACAAGTGCATCTATGCACTAAAAGAGACTTTTGCACATATCAAATTTCTTGTTTTGAAATATTACCTAATTACTATAGAGGTCACCAAAATGTTATGATTAAGAGGTTAAACTTACCATAGAGATTTTCAAAAACCTTTACCACTCTTGCTAATCAAACTTAATTATTCAGAATAAAAATTAAATATTTTAGAAAAATTGTTAAAGAGACGACAATAAAGATTTAAAAACAAAAATAAAATGATTTTTTTTGCATATTTAAAACAGCTTAGTAATATTTTTATCTAAAATCGATAATATATCGTGTCGTATTTAAGCTTTGACGCAAATTATTTTGTTATCTGTATGCTGTAAAAGGCTTGATTAAAAATTTTTATCAATATTTGAGATGATAAATACAAGTTTCAAGCAATACATGTATAAATAAATTCTTAAATCTTGGGTATTTTCGAGGTCATTTATCAAGCCATTTATACGTATTTAAGGAGCCGAAGACCGAAAAAACAAAAAAAACAGAAACATATATGAGATATGACCACGGGGATGCATGCTTTTATGTTTTTATACACTTATAATAAAAATTGAAAATGTTCATTTTTCAAATTTTTATTACTTCGCGTGAAATAAAATCTATACATTAATGTATATTTTTTTATATTTAAAGGACACGTTTTGTTCTTCAATATATAAAATAAAGTTTATATCTTATAGTCAGGTTTAAAATTGTGCTCCGTATGGACCCCATTGTAGCATTAGCGTTTCAAAATTCTCACCTTAGCATTCGCGGGTTGAATACACATTAAAAGAAAAACCTGCAAAATATGGTCCTTTAGATCAAACTCTGATCTTTCGAATCCGTCTTCAAAGTAAAAGCCTGCTCTAATAACTCGTATTTTTCCGGCATTAGATAAATCAATCGGTTGGGGTTTCAGTGGGGCAGGAACTAGATTTATATAATTATTGTTAATAACTATTATATTTTTGGCGAATATTATATAATTTGCCCCTTTTAATATATGTGTTTGTCCATACTAAAACCTTAACAATGTTGGATCATTGGGAGTAATTAGAGGCTTTATTAAGAGTTTATGAGGGCTTGTTGATTTATTTTTAGTTTTGCTAAGAACAATTGCCATATGATTTTAAAACATTTAAGATTTATATAATTAATGCCGACTGTTGTAAGAACGCTTCCAGACTTCATTTGCTACAAAAAATTTTTTTTACTTTTTTTGAGTTTTATTTTGCGTTTTACATTGATAATGTATATACGATTCTTTTTAAATATTTTCTAGCACTTGGAGCAATTGCGTTAGTTATATTCAAAAATATTCATATATTTTGTTTTAAATTAAACAACTGATCATTCCAACATGGAAATTTTTTATGATTAAATCAATATTATTTTTTTTATAATTAATAGGACATATGGGGCAAATATGTAAATACCCTTGTGCTCATTAACGAATACGTCAAAAGCATATCGCGTTTGTGAGTCCAGCATAATGGAGTATTCACCTTCGTCGCTTTTCCTAACGTGCTCAATTTTAAGCGTATCTATGTTAGTTTGAACGTGATCGTTTGTCATAATGTATTTGTCATCTTTCTTCCAATCACCAATATCAGCAGCATCTTCGTTTAGCTCTATCTCCAACTTTAAAGGTTGGTTTACCTCGATTTCCAAGAAGCTTAAAGTTTCTGCCGACATGAAAGTGGCAAAAGAAATGTTTAAAACCCAAACCCACTTAAGCTATAAAGCTGCATATTGATAACATATAAAATGATTAAAATTTTTGAGAAGTTTCTCGCTCTATAGCCTAAAAAGTTGCCGCAAGGTTTTTAGTTAGGGCACGTGCAAAGTGAGTTTTTATTTTCGCAAAATTTTAAAAATTCTGAAAATTTTTAAAATTTTATTTTTTTCAAAATTTTTTTAAAAACTTTTTATTTCAGAAATAGCATTTCATGTGTATAAACAAAATTTGGAAACTTATTGAAGTTTTGCGTTTTGTTACAAAATTTTTTTTTCAAAATTTTAAAAATTTTACGAATATAAAAACTCACTTTGCACGTGCCCTTATGTAAAAAAAATTATTATAGGGTTGTAGGATTATTACATTTATTACTAAGCTATTTTTTAAAGAGGCTTTTTATAACAAGAGACAATACAGTTAGCCCCAATCAAAACTAATTTTTGAATTGAGAGACTATATAAGAGATGCTTGTTACTAAGACCGTAGTTTGCATTAAATGTCGAAAAGTAACTAATTTTAAGATTTTAAAGCATATTGGTCGTAAAGTACTCAAATTCAAAGGTATAATATTATGAAGGTTTTCAAATACCTCTTATTAGGTCACGTGCAAAGTGAGTTTTTAATTTAGTAAAATTTTGAAATTTCTGTAAATTTAAAAAAATATTTTTTTTCTATAATTTCTAAATAAAATTTTTTTTTAGTAAAAGCATTGTATGTGCATAAACTAAATTTGACAACTTTTTAAAAATTAGCGTTTTATTACAAAACGAAATTTTTCAAAATTTTGAAAATTTTACGAAAATAACTCACTTTGCACGAGCCCTAACAGTCTTTGACGTTAAATGGATCAGGTTAATTCCCTAATTTTAAGTTTATAAGTTTAACAACTATCGTATATATTAATTGAGCACTGCTACACTCACAAGGTAAAAAAAATGATTTCTGCCATAAAAAATGTAATAGTGAATGGTATCAATTAACGGAGAACCGAAAAAATTGCCATTTAACATGTAAGTATATAGCTAGAGGTTCGCCACAAACCAATCGGGTTCGAAATTGCAATGTATAGGCGCAACTTAAGAGGCAATTTATATTTTATTCACTTTGTGGGGTTTCCACCACCGGTTACAAAATATAAACGGTCAGAGCATTCACGCACATACTTTACATTTTTACTTTTGTTACAGCTATTGGGTTAGAATTAGACATGTTATTAGAATTAGGGAAAAGTTAGGCAGGTAATTTAGTAGCTAGGACCAAGGCTGGGAAAAAAAATAAGTGGGAATTTTTTAACATTCGCGTTTTTATCCACAAATGCCCATAAACTCGTGAGCATGGCAAAGGAAACCCCCTTTTCTTGCTTAAAGAAAAGGCAAGAAAAGGGGCATATGCAAAAAAAAGCCCATTTTCTTCAAAAAAAAACTCCTAGGAGCTTAAGAAAAAAATAACCCACCCATCATTATTATATAGATAAAATCAAAATTTTGAAATTATTATAAAGAAAACATACAATGAATTTTTTGGGGCGCTTTTTAACTTTTTAAGGGTTTTTTTTGCTCCTTTTCTTAGTGAGGGCTTTTTTGTATCCTTATTTTGGCCCTTTATTTGTAGCTCCCTCTCTCTCTATAAGTTTTGGGGGAAAGTTTTTTTCCCAGCACTGGTTAGGATTCGATTTTATTTAGTTTGGGTTAATATTAAGATTATTTGAATAATGGTATTTTCCGGTAAGTAATAAATTAAAAAATAAAAAATTAAAATATAACTAAATTTTCGAGAAAATGAATCTCTTAGTCATAGTATATTAAAATTAGATTTTAGAATGGAAAGAATCGAACGATATATTCCAAGTTCAATTATTATGATTTGATAGTTAGAATGTTTTTAAGATAGTATTAAAAATAAGGAAAAAAATATAATAAAGCCAGTACAAAAATATAAAACTAATTTTCAAAGCGCGTAAATTTTTTTTTAATAAAATAAGTTTATATTCAATTAAATTAAAAATGGTAACTGATTTAAAAATAAAAAATTAATTTAATTAAATAAAAAATGATGATTATTGATAAAATGTGAAGTCGCCTTATTTAAGATGATTATAATCAATTTTCCTATTTAATGAATGGGGATTATTTTGTATAGCGAAACTTTCTAAGATTTTTCTTTTAAAATTATTTGGTTCGACATTTAAGATTTGTGGCGTAAGATTTAATGAATGAGAGGTTAAAAGGTGATGTTCTGCTAGAGCAGATTTAAAAAATTAATTGTTTTTTACAGCTGATTCGTGTTCTTTAGTCCTTATATTTAAAAATTGACTAGTTTGGCCTATGTAAGAGAAATTACAATCATTACAATTAAATTTATATACACAATTAGATATATTATTTTGGTTGTGAAAAGTTTGTTTTATAAACTTATAGGAAGATTTAGTGGGTTTAAAAAATACATTGGCATAATCTTTTAATACATGGCGTATATTGTGGCTTAGGTGGTTCATGAAAGGAATACATATGTTAGGAAGATTAGAATTATTTTTTGATATGGGTAAGTCTTTTTTCTCTGAAAATATGTTTTTCGTGTGCAAGGAAGTAGATGGGTTTTTTTCGTTTTTGGATGTGTCATTATTTTTGTATAGATGCTGTAACTCAAAACTTTTGGATTGTGATGCCGGTTGTGTAAGTGCATTTTTTGTTTGTAATATTTTATTTATTATTTTTAAAATTGTATTTAAATTATAACCTTGATTTAAAAATTCAAATAAAAGTGATTTAGTTTGTTGACTAGAAATATGAAAATTACTGGGTAATAATAGTGTTCTTTTAAAATGTGTGTAAATTACAGCATTAAACGATGAATTTGGATGGTTAGAATTTATATTTAAAAATTGTGAGTTAGCAGTTGATTTAGTAAAAACAGAAATATCTAGTTATCAGATCAAAAAATATAGTATATATTGGTGTGAATTAATCATACACGCATAGATAAAATAGGAGATTATTGTACGGGCAGACCTAGTTTCAAATGATTAATGAGAATTTAAAAGAAGAAAATGGGGCATGTATACGCGAATACGCTTGCTAACCCAAAATCGCTCATAGATTTTTTAGCAATGATTTTTTTTTTTTCAAAAAAAAAACATAGGATAAAAAGAAAGTAAAAACCCAAATTTATGTGTGCTTTTCAAAAAAAGCATTACCTCGTATAACGTCGATGTGCCAAACATATTCAACATCATCAACTAGTTTTGAATAAATTCCCGAATCTTCTAATTTTACCCTATCTATCAATATTCTGTCCGTTCGAACAGCCATATTTTCTTTAGACACAATAACACTTCCGTCTTTATACCATTCAGGGTTTCTGTAATCATCGCGGGGTGATACAATAGTATACGACTGATTGACCTTTAAGGTTTCAAAAAATTCTAAAACGTTGCAAAATATTAAAAATATAAAATTAAATAATAGCAACAGGAAAATTGAGTCAGTGGGTTTTAAAACTTATTACTGAAATTCAGTTTGTTAATTGTTTAAGATATCATAAAAATAAGAAAATTTTTCCTAATTTAAAATATTTATAGATTTTTGCAACATTTAAGTTTATTCAGTTTAAAACGTTTAGATGAGATATCAAAAAATAATTAAACACTTTAGTGTAGATTGGGTTCATTCATGTATAATTTTCTTTTGTAAAAAAGTTAAAAAATTTATTTTACATCAATTATATCAGTGTTTAATTATTTGAAAGAATTGCAGTTTAAATTATTTGGCAAAATTAGCCATATTTTGAACTCAAATCTTTACCATTTTTTACCGCCCCTCATTTGAAAAAGTTCAAATGAAAAAAAAAATTTCCTTTTTCTTGCAACACACCTCTAAAAAAATTCCTAATTTTAAAAATGAATAATCCTGAAAAAAATGCATTTTGTTTCTTTTCTCCTCAAATGAGCTCAGTTGGCTTCTTCGAATATGCGGCACACCAAGTGAATTAAATTAAAAAATAATATTCTGGAATTTCTACGTTGTTGTTAAAAGATACAAAAAAGCCATGATACTAATGTGGGGCTTTTTAATCGATTATAAATTAAAAAATCGTAATATACACTCCTGTTCCTATATTCCTAGCGTAAAAAATTAGAAATACTCCAAAAATTTGCGATATTGATTTCTTTGATATATCTGGCAAAGTAAATTGAAAATATTATAAAAAACAGGATCCGAAAGGCCGACATGTCCGAAAGGGTCCAATCAAATCTGCTGGTCAATCTGGCCCGAAATATTATTTTATTTTCGATCTAGCATGATTATTTTATTTTTCAAATAAAAGCCCGGCCTTGAATTAATATAGTAATTGAGCCGGTACAAATAATTAATTATTGATGTTCATAAACCTTCCTCCTCCTGGAGGGAGGAAGGGGGGGGGGGGGGATATGACGATCGTAGCTCATAAAAATTGGCCGTGGGGGGTAGGTTGTTCATGGGGGGTAGGTATAACAATAGGGTGGTTAAATGGGGAAAAAGACCCCCTTACCAGCAATATATACATTTAAATTTTTTTGTTATTTTTAAAATTTATTTAATATGTTTTATTGATTTATTGCCGTCCAATAAACTTCAATTAATTTAAATATTTTGTTATTTCTTCTTTATTTTACATATGTTTTTATTTCTAAAATTTATATAACATTTCACTTTTACTTAAAAGAAATAATTTTCCAACACCTAACAAATGAATTATATTTCGTGTTTGCGAAGGGGGCCTATATTTGTGCTTTGAAAACAAAATTTAGGCATTTTTTGAATAATTCACTTTGACTTATTAATAAAAATAATAATGATGGTTAAGATTAATTTGTGCAACTTAGCAAAACCCATTTGAGCCAAATAAATAGATAATAAAAAATAAAATTTTCTAATTTGTACATATTTAGCCGAGTAGCGTTCCTACGAAATAAATTAAATTTCGCATTTTTAACTGTTTTTATACACCGAATTTAAAGTTATTTAAGTCATATTATTAAATTCAATATATTTAATAAAACAGAGAATTTAGCTTTTTAAACTTAAACAGTTTTATTTTACGAGACTTTGGCAACCTAGTCAAATAAAATAAAAAACGGGAATATGTGCATAGGATGTGTTATAAAATTTAAGAAAAAATGTTAATTTGCAAATACTTATACATTGAGGTTTCCTAATATTGGCAGCCAACTTTACTTAAGGCAAAATTTTTCAATTTATTTCTATCAGTTTGAATTTTAAGATTATCACAAGAAACTGTTGCCAAATTTGGTTAAATTGATTTTGAGAGTGAATTAATTTAAAACGGCATTTAGTACCCAATACTAAATTGCGGAAATTTTATAAAAAAGCTAACAAATTTGAGCTTGGCTCTTTAAAAAATTTATGAAAACTTTAATTATTTTAATAAAATTTAGAAATAACAAACATGAATTTGGCCACATAAAAAAACTAAATTTCCCATAAAAATTGTCCGGAATACCTCACTCCGACTCATTTGAAAAAATTTCATATTGAAAAAAAATGAGGTTCATCAATACTATCAAAACTTAGTTTTATTAAAAAATAAATTGAGTTCTTTTCATTAAAATGAAAAGAATTTATTTTTTGTAAAAAAAAATTTTCATTTGAATATTTTTTACCCCGAGAAAAAAGTGAAATCACTCATATTCACTTTTCTTTCCTACCATTCACTAGAATTGAGGAATTCACTGCTAATCCTTTTTTATTAAACACTGATAAAAATAGTTATAAAAACAGATAAATTTAAAATACATTAGATTTAATTTTAGAAAATATTACCGAAAGCTAATTTTTTGGAAATAGTTTAATCAGCTAATTTTACGATTCATTTATTTTTGTTGAAGATTTTAGATATTTGGTATTTATAAAAAAATTTAAAGTTTTTATAACATTAATGTAAAAAAATATTCTTTTTAAAATATTATATGAGCTCTAAACGCGTCATTTAAATAAACTATAATTAATAAAAGGCCAGAGGTTAAACAACAAGATAACAATGGACAACATCAAAAAAACATGAACGATTTTCACAGAATTTTGTAACGACTTTTGCGAAAAATCCAGTTTTAATCCTTTTTTCCAATGCCTCCAATTTTTTTTAATGCGTCTAAAGTTAATAAAAAAATCACAAAATTTCTTAAATTATTAACTCTACTAAAATTCTGTTGACATTTAGAATCCTTATGAAAACATATCTAGTTTAATTACTTTTATTAGTAAATAACTTTCAAATTATTTATGATCAAAAAACGTTTTCTATGGCGAAAATTACTAAATTTACAAAAACATGAAAATAAAAAAAAAATAAAAAAAAAAAAAATAAAATGCCTTACGTTATTAATTAACGTTTCCTTACCTACCAAAACCCAAAACAGAATATTCTTATTTTTGACGTCAAATGACTAAAATTCTAAAGCATTGATGATTCAACTACATATTTGCAATCAGCACCAAAAACTTGACCAGGATAAATGGTTGACTTAAATGATACTTAAAATCGTCCAAATTTCGTTGTCCATTGTACAAATATTTTTAAATTTTTTATTTCTATTAAAGTGATTGTATATGGAGCTCCAGAATATTATGTATCTCTAAAATTTAAATAATGCAAATATCACATTGTAAGATTTATTCACTTACCTGTTAAAGGTAAAAGGTTAATTGTCCAAAATAAAAATGCCCATTTTTTAAAAATTGAGTAGTTTTTTGAAAAAAGTAATCAAAATATCGGAAAGTTTTAAGATTTTTTTTTATGTTTTTTTTGTTACAAAGTAGTATCAGCAATACCATTTATGTTTTCTTCCAACGTCAAGCACAAACCAGGTAGAATAATCAGCGAGAAAATTAAAATTATTTGAATATTCATTTTGAAAAATAGTTTAAAATTAATAAAAAAAAAATATTATCTATATTTTATATCAGAAGAGAAAAAATAATCAAATGGCCTAATTATATTATCATTTATAAGGGCTATTCACAAATGTTTACACAACTGCATACTACTTAATTATATAACACGCCTATCAATGAAAATTAGAATTTAAATAGGGCCGTGATTCCGGCCCAATCTGACATGGCACGATGACCCAGCAACTGTAATTAGGCTTCCAAAAGCCATCGGTCCGAAGATAATTATCTTAAATGATGCTTATTACGATCCGCCAATATGTACGGTCGATTTTTGCGACCTTTTTCACGATTTTATGTCCAATATTTGTTAAATTGTTTTATTCGGCCTTAAATAATTAGACATTGTCACAAATAATGGTATATAATATCATACGTTTTGTCATATGGATCTTTATTAATTCGTTTAGAAGTTGGTAGGTTGATTACCTTTATGGTAAAATTTTATCGATCTAAAAAACGGCTAGTAAGACTGTCAAAAGCTTTTAAAATGAATGGTCTTGCTATTAATCAACATATAGTTTAATTTAATTCATATTCCCTGCTGTAAAACACAAATAATCCTCCCTACTACTTTTAGGAATAATGAAGGTCCTAGCCTTCTTTTATAAATCGTCATTTGCGCTAGCCAAAAAAATTGCTAAATTATAACACAAAAAAAACGAAATACAACAATTGAAAAAAATATACTTGCTACAATCTTTTTTTTAATCAAAAATAGGGTCTTTAAGTCGCTTCACGCCCTCTTTAATTATATTCTATCATATAATATCTGTCTTTGTTAAGTTCGTATTCTTTTTCAAAGCCTTCATTTTTGATAATCTTAATGGCCGAGTATTAGGTTGATATTAAAACTAGTGGCAAAATATATAATATTACTTAATTCTTTAATTCATGCAATCTTATTAATTAATGGCTGAACAATGGTAAAAATTTAAAAATCTATCTGTGTGACATTTTGCGAAGGCATCGTATATTTAGTTTTTTTTACATATAGTAGAATTTTTGGAATTTTTATTTTATATATTAACTCATTTTAATCTGACACAAAAAAATTGTTCCATCTTTTAAGATCCATATAAGCTCTTTACTTGTACTTTAAAAAAAACAATTCTTTTGGAGGTTTCTCCATACCTTTCCCCATTTAGGGGCGCCATACCCGTTAGGGCTTTGACTCCTTTAACCCGAGTAAAGCAATTAATATTGCTGACGGGTTAAACAGTAAGATTTGCTCGCACAGACCTAGGTTTTTAGCCTAGGCTCTCACTTTAGGCACATCGTTTAGGGCCTACTGCCTAAGCAGGCCACTTATAAGCTTCGAAGTGGCTGCACATGTATACTATTTTTCCGAAGAAAAAGCTACTGTGCACGGATTCGAACTTGCAACTTCCTGCTTCTAAGGCAGAAGGTGTACCACTGAGCTATCTGAGCCGACACTTGCACTTTAAAATATTTATTTTGACTAATCTTTCAAAAACTTTTTTTTAAAACTGCTTATATATTGGTTTGCCCTTCTCCTGTATCTCTTTGCCGTTTTAACTTATGCTGGAAAATATTTTTGTTACTCATATTCTTAAAAATAGTAAAGAATAAATAACTTTTCGAAGAAAAAAATCTACAAAGCTGACCACATTTGTCACGTAGACCACAATCACAAAAACTCGATTGCGATCATAATTAAATAATCAAAATCATGGAAGTTTTATGATGAAGATTACTATGTTGTTGTAACCATTTAATTGTAACCATGATTAACTAATTGAGATCGTGATTCATTTTTTTTGTGATTAAGTTCAAAAATATAGTGAATGATGGCCACAATTAATGTGATCATTGACCATAATTAATACCACTGTCCATATGTATAAGGTCAGCACTGCATATAAGTTTCGAATGGCAGACCTCCTGCGTGCGATAAAGCTGAGAGTTTTATGATGCGAACGAGTGTAATAAATTATATATTTTTAAATTAAAAAATTTTTAAAGACGTTTAACTATAAAGAGCAATTTAGATAAGATATACGAGATTAGTTAAATATGGTGGGTATGTATATGCATATAAACTGGACAACCAAAAAAAACAAAAAAATATTTTTTGAGGGTTTTTTGTAGAATTTTGTAATAACGATCGCGGGTTTAATTATTTTTAAAATGCCTCTAATTTTTTTAAATTCATCAAAGTTTTAACTATCGATTTTCTAAAAAAATTCAGATTCCTTATAAAAAATTTACATAGAAGGTTATATTTAATTATTAGCAATTTACTTTAAATTATTTAGGATCAAATATGGGATATGACAAAAACTATCAATTTTATAAAATAAAAAAAAACTAATACAAAAAATATTAAACGCAAACGCTTTACGTTAATAAATGTTTCCTTTTCTTTTACTACCCATAATTTTTGCGTTGCAGAAGCCCAAAATACCCAAAAAAAACTAAATTTTAGCACTAAATAACTAAAAATTTGAGGTATTGGCTAAATTTAAATTTAATATCTATCGTGACCGAGTTTATTTAATAAAATTATATTATCACAAAATATATTATTTAAAAATGCAAAAAAATTAAAAAAGTGAATTCTTTTCCGCTTTTAATTTCTCTTGGTGTGCGGCTTCTCTTCTTTCGCTATCTTCCTATATAAAATAAAATAAATAAAAAAGTAAATAATAACGTACCATGTTCGTGCCAACTGGCACGACAATATCTTTTTTTTATTTTGGTAAAACTAAAAAAAGAATCTTTTTTTTATTTTTTTTAGTATATTGTGCTACTAAATGCAAATTTTGTTGTTTATTTAGTATGTTCAGACTTCTTTCAACTAAATAATTTTAAATTTAAAAAAAAAATTTTTTTAATGTTTAAAAATTATGGGTTACAGTTTTTCTTAGAGTATCATTAAATTGATCAGCAGCTATTTTTATATAGATTAAGATATAAATCTATCAAGAGTCCTAAATATACTTGTAGCATCAGCCCAAAGATTTAGAAATGTAAAAACAATCAAAATTTTTTAAATTTTTATTGCAAAAACGAATGAAGCTTAAAAACGCCCTATACACAATTATATGCGAAAATTAAAAATTCAATTTGAAATATGTAATAACAAAATATACTCAATTCTGGAATGTATGTGTTCGCACGTTCGGGTTTCAGTTAAAAACAAAATAGCGAATTTTCAAGTAAACATGTTTTTCAATTTTAAGATAAACCATTGTGCATAATAAATTCTAAATTAAGCAACATATTGAAAAATACAAATAGCTCCCATCCTTATAAAATAGGAATTAAGGAGTGTTTAAACAAGTGGGGCAAATTTATAAAATCTGGGGTTGTTACGGATATCATTAATAACACTGTTGCATCCCTTATTCACTGATCTCAAAAACATGATGATGAATGTTTGATTGGGAAGGAAAAGGGCTGCTTCTGGCTGTTTGAAATGAATTCTGCGATTCCTATCAGAGAAATATTATGTAATAATTTAATGGAATATTGCCGATTTACTGGTAGAAAACATGTTATTATTCAAAATTCTAAATCAAGGTTTAATGTTTTTGTAAGCTTATTTATAGACATGTTTATGTGGGGCTCGTTAAAAAAAGGTTCAAAAGTTTTATGAGGCAAAAATGTTGAGTCGATATTTAGCCCAATCGCTACCTAGCATTATATTTTTTCAATAATTGCGGAGTTGCTGGCATCTCTTTCCATTTGGCTGCTAGACGACTCTGATATATCAGGCAATAAGAAAATTTTGATCCGATGCTTGGGGTAGTAAAATGGGCGCCAATAATGCCTGTCGTGCGCACGAAGGACGAGTGAAAAAATATAAAATTCTATTTAGTTTTTGTAAAAATTTATTTTGTGTTGTGCAAAAGTTGGACCTTAAATAGAAGGAATTTGGTGCGTGCTGGTAGATGGAGATTTGATAAAATAAATATGACAATAAATTAGGTGAAAAATTTACAATTGCTTATTCCTTATTCTTCTTGCCCCATTCCCCCAATAAATGTCAACGACCTTATTGATTACCCAAAAATATCTAAAAATAATTTTAAAAATATTTACTTTTTTAAAAAGTGTATTCATTCATATTAACACTTGCTAAAGAGATCCAACTAACACAGAAATTATTTCTATTGTTATTAGATATATAGAAAAATAATATGTTACAGAAATCTGTATATTTGTGAAAGTAATTCATAAATCTGGCCAAAAAATTTCTCACTTGTCAACAACTTTTGTTAGAATATATTCTAGAACCAAAGAACCTAATCGCACAACCCTACGATGGGGCGAACGAAGTGTTCGGGGAAAAAAGTGGTGTTCAAGTATTT
Organism: Acutogordius australiensis; assembly: GCA_030555515.1. NCBI lineage: Eukaryota > Metazoa > Nematomorpha > Gordioida > Gordea > Gordiidae > Acutogordius > Acutogordius australiensis. Next base: position 44,013,302 of record CM060242.1, read on the forward strand.
CTAAGCAAAATGGCTGGACACCATGTCCCGTATTTCACTGCTTTAACAACTGATTGCATCTTTTTTTGAAATATTAAGAGAAGGGAAAGATTTTTTAATTATTTTTCCTTCCCTTCATAAATTTTTCAACATGATGCAATCAAGGAAGTGTGAATGCGGGACCATACCCCGGCTGTTGCCCATAGGTGTTGTGGTCGCTACGACGCCATTGTTTTTTTTTAAATTACATAAAAATATTAAATACTCTATTAAAAATAAAAAAGTTTTTATATCTTCAGGTCAAAGGGCAGAAGCGTCGGGGTTTTTTAACCATATTTATAATCATCAATTTATTTCTTTGTAATTATCATTTGAAAAATTAGTTTATTTATAAAAAATAATTAATGATCAGTTTCAATGCAAAATAATTTTTCTAAAACTTTTGATTTAATACACTAGTGTTTGTTAAAAGTTGAACAATTAAAATACAATTACATTTGGATATTTATTTAAAAACTGTTTAGATATATATAATACTTTTTTAAATGACAATAATTTATCTATGGATAAGAGAAACACCAAATCTAAAGATTTTTCTGATTTTATGTATTTTCTGCTTGAAAGTTTGAGGATAATTTTAATATTATTATTTATTGATTCTTTTAATAATAGATTTTTTACCGATAATATCAATTCAGAATCTTTAAATTCCCTCATTAAATTTAATTATCTAATTTTTTTAGATATAATAGGGCCTCTTTTAAAAAAGGTAGGGGAGACCGGGGGAAAATGGTTGGTCGGGTGATATAATTAATGGATATATCTCTGGCAAAATTTATTCAATATATATAAATTTTATATATGTTGTAAATCTTTACATATCGATTCATTAAATTTTTTACATATACATCCATTTAAAAAAATTAGAAAATCTCAATTAAAGAGAAAATGCTATTTTAAATTTATGTTCAAGGCAACAATAATTTTGCTCTATTTTTAATAAAATACCTCGAAAATATTATTATAATTAAAAGATTTAAAAAACACTTCGTTGTAAGAATATAATATATTTTTAACTTTAAACTTATTACTATTTGAACATAATTTATTTTACAAACACTAATTCATTCCCACGCCGAAACCATTCATGCGTAATTATTAAAGAAAAAGTTGAAGACAGATGAAGACATTCTCAAAAAAGCCCTTATAACATCAAAAAAGCAATATCTCCTAAAGAAGTAAATAACTTTTATAATAAATTAGATTAGAAAACTAGCATATGAATATGCTGTCATACTTAACAAAAGAACCTCTACCAGTTGAATTGAACAAAAATTAGCTGGACCTGATTAATTCAGCAATTTTATAAAAAGAAACCCTATCATTTCTATAAGATTGAATGTACCAGTCTAGCCAGGATATCTGGTTTCAATAAAAAAGCAGTCGATGGTTTTAACCAAAACCTAATAGATCTAATACAAAAATATCATTTTGAACCTCACATGATATACAGTTTAGATGAAACTGGTTTATTAACAGTTCCAGAAAAGGGTTTAAGGTGGAATTTTTAACTAATGGTCCTGATGGGAGTGATGATTGTGGCAATTCAGAGTTTGTGGGGTATTTAAAACATTTTGTAACAACTGAGAATCCAGTAATTTGATCAATTATATTTAAAATAAAGGCACTTATAATTATGGACTACCATGTATCTCATATTTCCATAAAAGCAGTGAACTTTTAAAGATAATGGGATTAAAGTGGTCACACTACCACCTCATTGTTCACATAGATTTTAACCCCTTGATGTTGAGATTTTTGGCCCACTGGTAATTGATTATGACATGATTATTAATAAAATGATCTAAATCTATATTTATTTTTCAATATATAAGGTTTATTTGAAATTAAAGCTGTAAAATTAATAAATTTTACACACTCTCATTTTGCCCCATGGGTGTTTCATTTTACCCCATTTATGGGGCGAAATGGTTAATACTAATGAATTTATACATTGTTCAATATCTTTTTACAGATTTATATTTTTTTGGTTAAACAAATTATTTTATAAATTATAAAGATTATCTATAAAATGAGCCATTAATTTTTTCTTTTGGATTAAAAATGTGTCAGCAACGATTTTACAAAAATATGTTCATTTCGCCCCCGTTTCCCTTAATATTAAAAATTCATTACACTGGACATCAAAATTTGGACGACCCTAAGAATCATTTATGGCAACTATGGATTTTGATCAAAATTTTGGCGTTCATTACGAATGAAATCAGAATTTTAGCCAATGCCTCGATTTTTAACTATTCGGTGTCAAATTTTTTTTTCATTTTTTAGGGTATTTTGGGCTTCTATATCATAAAATCTATGGGTAGTAAAAAGTTTAAAATTATATTCAGATAACCGAAACATTCATTATTAACGTAAGGCGTTTTAATTTTTTAATAACATTCAATTTTTTTTTATTTTTTTATTTTCATAAAATTAGTGGTTTTCGTCATAAAATACTTTTTTTGATCATAAATAACTTGAAAGTAAATTGCTAATAATTTTAGGTAATAATCTTTTTTAGATATGATTTAAAAAAACTCTGAACATGCCAATAGATTTTTTGGAAAATTAATAGTTAAAGAAATTTTGAAAATTTTTTTCAAACTTTGAACGCGGAAAAAATTTGAGGCATTGGAAAAAAAACTAAACCCGGGATCGTTATCGCAAGAAAATTCTCTACTCTACTAAACCCTCAAAAAATCGTTTATGTTGTTTTTTTTGTTGTCCAGTGTTATCTAACTTAATAATTACAAAGAATGCGTTACTAATGATTTTATTAATTTTTTATATGATTACAAAGATGCGTTACCTAATTTTATTTTTTGTGAGGCCGCATTTTTAATTATTAAAATGTTTGAACATGTTCTGCCGCCGAAGGCGGCAAAAAATTTTATTCTGCCCCCCACGAGTTTCTTTTGCCCCCCCCCCTACTCCCCCCCCCCCCCCCCCCCCAAATTGGAAAAGCTAAAATCGGGCCTGTTCAAAACAAAATTTTTTTGATTCAAAATACAAAAATTGTCAGTCTTATTAGCAAAACTGAAACATAACTTTTTATTTATATATTTTATTATTTTAATTTGCATATTTTTACTGGCTTTTATATTTTACATAATATAACCCCAAAAGATTAAGAAAATATAAAAAAATTTAAAATTTATATCAAATTTTGAGCCTAATAGAAAGACCTAAAATACAAGTTGTTTTTCAATATCCATTTTTTCCGTGTTTTAATGTAAAAAGAAAACAGGTGTTTGTTTGTATTACATTTTCGTCAAGCAAAAATAAGTTGTGAGTATCAATCCTTTCCTCGCAACCGTATTTGAGGATAAGTTAAGGCCCGTCAACAATTAAGTCTTTGATTCTGCCATACTGCTTTTGGCAGTTTTGATTGCTAATAAAAATAACATGTTTTTATATATAAACTTAAATCTTAATGTGACACGATTCCAAAAAAATGTTACTTAATTACGCAGACAAAAAAGACTAACCGATGATGTCTTTTTAATATACGACATAATGTTCAAATTTAATCTGACCCGTTTTTACCACGTAATCGACGTTCTAGTCAAAGTTGCAGAAAGGGAAAAAATAGACCTTGATTTAAATCGTTCTGAATGATATTAAAATTTAATTGTGCTATGATATAACACATTTGTTAATTTAATTTTTTGATAATGAATTGTTAATAACTAAATGAATCTTCGAAAACGTAAAATGCAAATACAATGCACATCTTTGCTTAAATAAGACTGATTTTCTTAAAAACAATTATACACATTACCAATATAAATTTGTATAAATTTTTATATGTTATAGAAATAAAAAATTATTCTAGTTGCATGAATTTTGTATTTAAATTATATTAGTAAAGCTTGATTTAGTTATAAAAATTTTTCAGAATGCGGGATTTAAACTTGTATTAATCAGCTAAAATCTGTTTTTGTTACATTTGGAGTTGAGACATAAGGAAGTGATCAGCTATATAGATATTGAAATGCCCTGGCAACTTGTGAGTCGCAGGCTATCCTAATAATATGTGTGAATACCTTTTAGAATGAAAGTATGGGCAGGCTTAAAAAAACAACCAAACATAGCACTGGGCAACAAAATTTGGACGACCTTAAGCATCATTTATGGCAACTATCGTTTTTAGTCAAGTTTTTGGTGCTAATTACGAATATGAAGTTGGAATTTTAGCTAATGCCTCAAATTTTTTGTTATTCGGTGTCAAAGTTGAGATTTTTTGTATTGGGGTTTTGGGCCTCTATATCATAAAACTTATGGGTCAAAAGTTTAAATATATATTTAGATTACGGAAACATTCATTATTAACGTACGGCATTTTAATTTTTTTATAGTATTAAATTTTTTTTTAGTTTTTTATTTTTTTAAAATTAGTGGTTTTCGTCCTAAAATCCGTTTTTTGATCCTATATAAATTGAAAGCAAATTGCAAATAATTTTAAGCTACAACTTCCTTTTAGATATGTTTTTTATAAGAAATCTGAATATAGATTTTTTGGAAAATTAATACTTAAAAAATTTAATCAATTTTTTTCTGAACTGGACGCTAAAATAAAAATGGAGGCATTGGGAAAAAAACTAAACTCGGGGTGGTTATTGCACTACAAAACCCTGAAAAAATTATTTATGTTTTTTTTGTTGTCCAGTGAAATGAATCTGTTTTAAAAAAGAAACCCAAATTTGATCTCCCCTTTCCCCAAATGGAAATATTTCATCTGTCTTAGCCCCGCCCCTTTTTATTTATAATAAAATAATTACACAAAAAATATTAATTTATAAAATAACGAGCGAGCATTTTAATGCAAGAAGTGAAACAAAAGATTACATATTGTATTATTTGAGCGGAAATAACTAATTATTAGCTTATCAAGCTTGGATAAAAAAATAATAGAGTGAGAATCCGTATAATGATAAATTTACAGGTAAAAATTGCAGGTAAAAAGATAAAACAATTGTTATGTTAATAGAAGGAGTGGGAGGAAGGAAGCAATTGCATATGTAATAAGTCTAATAAAAATAATTGTGAAATTAAGTTATATTTTAAATGTATTACATAGGTTTTATCATATTTTATCTGTACATATATATATCGCCCGGAATACAAAGCTCAAGAAGATATATGGAAAAAAAAATAGAACACAGGGAAAAAGGTATGTTATAATAATAATATATGTCAGTAGGTGTGCAAAGGTATTAAAAAACTTTACAGGTAATAAGAATGAATACCTGTGCTATATGTGGTGTATGGGAAATAAAAAGGAAAAGTTTTTTTTCTGATATAATAATGTAGAAATATTAAAATTATTTCGATAGCTTTATAAACAAAAAATTTTTGCATTTTAAAAGTTATGTGAAAATGGGAAAAGTTATTATATGACCACTATTTAAACAGGTATTTGTCACAAATTAATTTAGGGCGGGTATTTAATATCCTTAATGGAATAGTTCCCTCTATAAGATCGGGGCGTTAAACAATCCAATCGTTTCTTTTTCACACCTGTGTAGCTGTGTGTTTTTCAAATCGTTCATTTCACAAACGTATATCAAATTTTATGTAGTGTAGATAGAAGTGATAAAACATATTAAATTATGATGTTGGACACAGGTCATTCCGCCGGTAGGGAGGAAAGGAAGTAATAAAAAATGGAAATGGAGATCTTTCATCAAATTCCATTTTGCAAGTAAGGAAATTTTCGCAAATAAAGTTAAAAATCTCTATAACAATTGTATATTTCTCGACCTATCAGGCTAAACTGCCCCGTTTCCATACCTTAATAATACCTGTTTCCACTCACGAATTTTTTTATGAGATTTTATATTGTTTATTATCGTGAATGTTGTTTGGATGCGGACGGATGGTGATGGCATGTTTATTACCCTCAAAAATGGAAAAGAGAATATAAGTTGTATTTAATTCCGTCCCAGATTTTGATAGAAATTAAACATATTAAATAAAAGTGAAATTAAATATTCCTTCTTAAAAATATTTTTGAGGAAAATGCATTTAGTTCATTAAATTTAATGCTATATGAGGCAAATTGATTTTTAAAAATCGTTTTTAAAAAATAATTCAAGTTGAACGTGACGCTGGCACATCACTAAAATAGAGTTATTAACAATCCTGTGATTTAAGTTAAAAAAAATATTCCACGCTCTACTTGGAACACGACCTTTTCATTTGGAATCAATTTTTTATTTAAAATTCCGTATCTCAAAAACAAAAGTCAAATTGGATTAATGGATTCAGTGATGTGACATTATGCTCTTTTAAAAACATTTCAGCTCTCATTTGCTTTCGCAAAATAATCCTTATATATTACACGGATAAAACTTTAGAAATTATTCATATGATTGCTTAAATAGGCTTCACCTAACCTTGGATCACTCACCTTTGCCTTATTAACCTTATTGTCTTTTTTTCTAATAGCTGCGAAATATAATTCCATTGTTTTTCGTGTCAATGCAGCAGGTATACGTATAATAGGATTTTCACCACCTTTCACCGTCTCAATTGCTAACTTATAAACGATATTTCAATAGTGTTTAAGCTATTATCAAGACTTAATAGAAACTTGCATTTAATTAGCACACACAAATTTAAGTTTATTTCGTAGAAATTGCTGGATCACAACATCCCATAAAAAAATTGCATTTATTCCTCATTTGGATGATTCTTCGCTCACCACGGCGTCTAAAAATATTTTATATTTTATATTAATTTACCTTTGCAATAAATCAAAGTTCGATATGATGAACCTAAGGACATTGATTCCCATTTTTGTGCTAATTCAAATTGTTACAGGTAAATTTATAGTTTGGCCTAGAAGTCGTTTAAATTAATTTAACGATAGACTGTCTAATAACAGAGCCGTAACTAGGCTGATATTAAAATATTGAAAAATTTTTGATGCAACTCCAAACCAGGTTTTTTAATTTACATCCATAATGTAGTAAAGAATAGTTAAAAAACTGTGTAAATATTTAGAAAAGTCTTTTTGTAAATGTATTTTGCCCTTAACAATTCATTTTGAGTTGAAGCCAAAACTTCTATTTTCTGTCCACCTGATTAGTTAAGTTTAGTTATCTAATTTGAAGTCTTCTATAGGTTTGGTAGAAATTGATTCTTAGCACTTTTTCCTATATAAATCCTTTAATATAAGCATGCCGGTTCAGTGCTCATTATTCAATTAAAAAAAAATAAGTAAAAATGATGAATTTTAAATTCCTAACGGAACTTTAAACCATTGCTGCACACGGTGTTATCTTCGACCAGGTGCATTAAGTTAAAAATTTGCAACCTTTTCATGTATTTTAAACCCTATATTAGCACGGGATCCGATAATCATCTAAATCCATACAAACTTGGCAATATTCCCTTATGACCTCTTTAAAAAGGCTAGCACTTAAAATACTTTTGTCAAAACCAAATTTGAAAAAAAATAAATGAACTTTGAACGCGTCCCTAAATAATATATGTATTTGTTTTCATAAATCAAAAAGAAGTAACGGGTCAAAGCCTCTACCATCGTAAGATAGCGTGTTACAGCTTCGGTGACAATGATTTCAGGGAATGCGACATTCACGACAAGAACCCATATAGCGCCGATCTTATGGTCGTTCTCGATGATCACCCTTGCGTGCTCGGTCAAAATTATGGCATTATACGTATGGAAAAAATATGGGTGTACAAGGTAACGAAATAATATAAAAATTATTTAATAGTGCAAAAAAAAATTAATGCTGCTGAAAACAGTGTGGGCTAAAGGGTAATGGGCTTTTGTGCTTTAAATTTAACAAAAAAGTCTAAAAAATTAGGAAAAGCCCTTTAATAAGCCTTTTTTACCTTTTTTTCTTTGTTCTAAAGTTGTATTACAATATAAAAGCCCAAAAAAGTCATTTTGATATAAAGCCCATAGTAATAAAAAAATGAGGCTCCTTTAAAAGACCCCCTTTTTTACAAGTTCTTTTAATGGAAAATCAATTTTTAGGGCTGGCTTTTTTCCCAGGCCACATTATTTTTATTTTATGTTATTTTTAGGGAGGGTCATAGCCAAACACATTATTACTTATATCTCAATATTTAGAAGAGCTAAATGAATTCGCAATAGGGTTAACAAATTTGTCAATATAGTCTGTACGGACCTCACATTGCTGTTCGCTAATCGTTTATATAGCTTAATGTCACCTAAATTCACCTTAAATCTATTCAAAACTCATTTCACTCTCTAGTTGAATACGTAAAAAC
>CM060242.1:44021811-44079308 GCA_030555515.1 Acutogordius australiensis
CCCCTATGGCATAAAAATGAGGTCATTTTGAGAGGTGGGCATATTTTAACATAGTTGTTTTTGGCGAAATTTTAAGTTTTAAAACATATATAAGGGTCCGTGACATAATGTGAAGGAAATTGATATATTAATTTTTTTAATACCCATAGCAACTATTTATAAATCAGGTGTTTGAATCTTTTTCTGATTGAAATTGTATGTTGTTGGGACACGAGTTTTTTGGGCTTTTAAATTCTTGAATTTTGGGTTAGCAAACACATACATGTTTTTTCTTACATCATCCAAGTTAATATTTGTTCGACGTCCTAATTTAAACCCAAACAAATTTTGTCCCCATTTAAAACTTTAGCAAAATTTGAAGGGCTATCATTTTTTCAAAATATAAAAAAAAGTCATGCAGTTTCAGTTATTGTGTTTTCTTTGTGTCACGGTCCTTTCCTATGCTGGAGGTCAAGATCTCACCGCTGAAGAAATCCAGAGTATCTTAGATATCCATAACGGATACCGGGCAAATGTCGACCCTCCATCAAACGCAATGTTCAAACTGGTAAATTTTAATCTATATGCTGTTTCACTTAGGTGGGAAAAAGTCAAAAAATGCATATTATTTGTAATATTCCAGTCGGAGATTCGGACAGGCTGTATATAATTTTCGGCTCTATCAGTGCTTTTATTTGTATTTATTTTAAGACAGAACCCTTAATTTGTAGTTTTTATCTAATTTAGATTAAGTTAAAGTCCGAATTCTAATTTTTTTGCGATTTAAATTACACTAAAGTCAATTGGTGCCCTAGTTTTCCAGATCTGTTATCATCCTAAAAACCTGGCTGAGCCTGCATACGGGCCTTGATATTTTTTTTGTCTTATTTATTTGTTTTATTAATCATTGCTGACCAGAACCAAAAATGATTCCTATTGCAAAATAAAGCATATTACTTCTACACCCTATGTTTTTAGGGGTGTATTAAGAAGTGGTTAAAAGAGGGCATTTGCCCCCCTTTAGAATTTGATTTTTAGGATGTAACCAGCGGTTAAATCTATATATCAAACATATAGATGTGAGTAGAAATCAATAAAATTGCTATTTTTTGGAAAATATACAACCTTTTTAAATAATTTTGCGCATATGCCAATATTAAGAATTAAATTTGTTGTTGTTGCTTTCCTCCGAAAAAATTTCTTGCCCCCCTTTATTGCATACGCCCCTGTTTTTATTGCTAATTTTACATAACATTCAAGGTTGCAATATTTCCAGGGCCAAATTTCACTCCGTGCTAGCTGGCAAAGTCATAATTAAAATAATACATTGGGTTGGCTCGGCACGGGTCTTTCCTTATACAGATGTAAAAATAGCCAGCGTACGAAAAAAATAATAGTTTTTTATGTTTATATAATTTACAAATTTTGTTACAGCTATCCCATATTAATGTTTATTATATAATAACTTCTACACTGGCTTTTACAACGAGAATAGGTATATTTTAAATTTATTATTACACATACATATTTGTTTAACGTGAAAAACAGAAATGGAGCCCTGAAGGTGCCGCAAAAGCGAAAACGCATGTTGATGGTTGCCAATACAAACATGATTATCCTCAGGATCGCGCCACTTCGGGTAAAACTTGTCATCACTCGTACAAGTGTTTAAAAAAAAGGAATAGGGAGTTTTGAATTAATTTTTCTAATAATTGAAACTTAATTGATATTTTTAGATTATGTATAAATATTCGACTTAGTCTGATTAATTTATTAGGTATAAATTATACATTGCCAGCTTTTGTTTATAGTTTTTGGCTAAAAAACAGCCATTAAACACAATTATAATCTTTAAATGGTATGCAAAAGTTTAAAAGAGTCGACTGAATTTAATTGAGATATAAAGGCATAACACTTAAAAAATACTTAACTATTGACTATGACCTATTTTAAGGGTTTAACTTTAAATCATATACATAATACGAATAGTTAATTTTTTAATTTGCCCATCCCTGCTAACCACAAATTGTAAAGTGAAAAATAGAGAAGCTAGCTTTATACAAGACTTATTCGATTGGGCTATATATTATAAAAAAAATTGCTAGCTTGGGTGTGGCTAATACTTCTTTCAAAATTGTAAAAAAAGATATTTTTAAAATAAAAAAAATTTTAGCGGCTAATATCAAAAAATGAGAATTTAGGTTTTTTAGTCGTTTTAGGATATTCCCAACAAAATATTTTGGAAAAAAAAATTTTTTTCAAAAAATTTTAATATTTTTAATTCTTTAAATTTTCACACTAGCCGCGCCGCCTCAATGTTATTTAAATGCGTGCGATTTTTTTTTGTCAAAACTTTTTTTTCTCAATAGCCACACAGTCTTTTATACATTTAAATATAAATGTCTTCAATACAAATATTTTTGTTAATTTTATAAAGGGCAAATTATAAATTATGTCGAAAAAAAAATTTTAGCAAACGCATGAATTATGTTAATATTGCTAAATAATGGAACTTTGAACAAAAATCAGTTTCTTAATAACTAATTGAGAGTCGTTATAAATTTAAAAACTCGTTAAGTTATAAATTTGACAATTTTGATATTGCATTCAAATATTTCTGCCAATAACTTTATTATTTTAGCATAGTATAATTCAACGTGAAATAGCAGTTGTTTTGTGAACATTTATAATTATATATAATGGTATTATTAAGGAAATAAAATGATTTTTTTTGATACTATTTTGATAAAATTAGTGAAGATAAACAAATCTAATCGTTGCAAAATGTATAATTTTGATTATTCTTCCTTACAAAAATATTTTTAAAAAAAAAAGGTTAAAAAAAATTTAAAAAAATGGGCTCAACCGGAATTTGAACCCGAGACCTCGGGCACCATTTATGTGTGTGTGTGCAATGGGGTATATCTATAATTTAGGGTTAATTCAGCTTTTGTCAATATTGGAACGAAGTTCTGAGAGAAATAATATTTGTTTTTTTAATAATTTTTTATTTCTTGAAAGATCTTAAGTAATATCAAGCGTACATTTAAAATTTAGTTTTCCATATATAGTTTTTATATTTGTGTAAAAATGCAAAAACGCTAATATATTTGCGATCAATTTTAAACATAAATATATAGGTTGGCATTTAAATTTTTAAAATTTTTTTAGAATATTCTGAGGGTGGCCAAAACTTATTTATGAGCAATGCAGCTTCACCGGTTGAATGGGAAGCCGTATTGAAGAAGTGGCACGAGGAAGTGGATCAATTTACTTATGGTAATGATCCAGGAAAATCGGTCATTGGTCACTATACACAAGTATATTATTACTTAAAATTTATTTTGTAAGGGCACAGGACACGTGCAAAGTGAGTTATATAACTTTAAAAATTCTGAAAATTTAATTTTAAAGTTTTTTAAAAATTTATATTTTAAAAGCAATTTATGTGCATAAACTAAATTTGGAAACTATTTTGAGTTTTTGCGTTTTAGTACATAAAAAAATTTCAAAACCTTTATTTCACAAAAATAAAAACTCACTTTGCGTGTATTTAAAACCATTTAAATTATATCTTAATATAAAATAGTTAAAATTAATGGTTGTGTTCTTTACATTGGAACTCGAACGGCTGTCATCAGAACTCAAAAATTGCATATTTTATCCATTTATCAAAGTTTTTCTAAAGCATTAAAGCAACCGATAAAAGGATTAAAAAACCATCAAAATAAAATAATAAAAGTTTACTAAGAATACGTATGGACCACAAATGGTCAAATAATGTTAAAATAAATGTTATAGCCTTGAAAAAATTTGATTATTTTTTATATGTTCTTTCTTTAAACTTTTAATTGATATGAAAAAAGGTTATAATCTATGTAAACTCATTAATTAATTTTTTGCCTAATATCTATTTAAAGGTGTGTAATATCCAAGAAAAAATTTGAATATTTTTTGTTCATGAATATTTAATGTTAAACACAATATTTTTTTAGTAAATTTAACTAAATAAATAAGGGGTAAATAACGAAAAATTATTATTATTTATTTCTTATCTTACCCCTTATACTTCTAAATTTATTTACTTGTGATATTTTTAAACTTCTTTTACCTTCATAAATTGAAATTTCAATACATAATGAAACTAAATTATTTAAAATATTTAATATTATCTTTTTTTAGTTTATTATACAGGCCAACAAAAATCAATGTCACAAATAAATAAGCATCCAATTGTGGCTACATACCGAGTTTCATAGTCTCTTCCATTTTAGGTTCCTTAGATTCGTCCATATCAAAAAAGGCTTTTTTAACAGTTTTTGACCTCGAAAATACCCTAAGTTTTTATATAAAAATTCTGTCATCATCTTGAATAAATAAAAAAAAAATTAGTATATAAAATCTTACATCAGCATTTAGTTAACACATAATATTTTGTGTCCAAACTTAAATACGAAAAGACATAATATCGGTGAATAAAAATATTATTGTTAGTTGGAATTTAGATTGTTATGAATATGCGAAAAAACGGATTTAAGAATCTCAGACGACAGATTTAACCTCTTAAGTTAGCTCATAACTCTCAAAAATATGTTAACCTATGATATGCAAGAAAACACACTTTTCCTTGAAATAATAAATGATGTCCATAGAATTTTAACCCTCAAATTTGTAGAGGTTTTAAATTGGAATTAAACGCACACTAATGTAGCAATCGGCAAATTTTCCATAACATTCGCATGTTTGAAGTGGAGAAATTTAGTTTAATTAATTCTTGGTGTATGAATTTTTGTATAGTATAATAGAAAGGGCTTTGCATATGGATCGAAATAACAGATAATATTTTTAACGGATAATAATTTCAATAGCAAAACGCTGATTGCTTACCTGCCCAATTACGTTTTTTAAGGTATAATAACTTGTTCCCAAGCAAATTCCTTTTATTTTTCTAATTAGATGGTCTGGGGATCAACTCAAGAAATAGGTTGTGCTAGGTCAATGTGCCCGGACAAACAATTATACGCCTGTAATTACTATCCAGGGTAACAATATAAAATGAATTTTGATTGTAGCAAATGTGCCATAGGCACGTTCAAAATCATATTTTAAAGTTATACTTACTTCTTTGAATTACAAATATATGAGTTGAATACACAAAGTTGATATTTAAGTATTTTATAGAATTTAAGTAAAAAAAAGAAATTCAATTTTGTGCATCCTTTATTTTCAAAACGGCGTCTTGTCATGCAAAAAAACATAATAATAATAAACTTTATTTTGATCGCTTAAATGAGAAATGTTTGTATATGTTATTGTTTCTTATTCTCCCTACATATAATGATAGGTAATACATAATTGACTATTTGTAATATACATCGACCACGTTAATGTCAAATTATTTGCTATTGTACACTTAAAACAATCTCAAAGTTTCCATAAAATTGTTTAGCTTGTGTCAATTTACATTTACGCTTTTCAATACTTTTAGCGGCAACTCCCCGCCTAAATATGTTCCCTACACTAAAGGTAATGCCCAAAGTTGTTCTGGATGCCTAGAAGATTCGAAATGCGTGTCAGAAGGACCCCATGCCGGAAAGTTACTTGAAACATGTTGTAAGGAGCTATGTTTTTATTAGTTTAAAAGATTCTAATTATAAAAAAGGCGTGTTCAAAGTGCCTTTCTTTAATTTTTGAAATCAAAAAGTTTAATTAAATTCTTATAACAAAAATTATTTAACATTGCATTACACAAGTAAACAATTTTTGAGAGTTATGAATTAACAACAGAGACTAAATCTGCCTGCTTAGGGAATATCAAATCAGTTTACCGTTTTTTCTAACCAAATTTCGTAAATAAAAATTTATAAAAAAAAAGAAAAAACAAAAAAAAAGATTTAAAAACAAAAATATATACAATTTTATTTTTGGATATTCACAATAGTTTAACTGTAAAACTCAAACTTCAAATAATTTTATTACCAAAAATATATTGTGTCGTGTTTAAGTTTGGACGCGAAATATATTGTATTATCTAAATGCCGATGTAAGAGCTTGATATATTAATAAAATTTTATTTGTGATCAAAAATACAAGTTACAAGAGATTTTTATATGCAAAAATATTTCTTTAAATTTTATCTTTTTAGGGTATATTTGGATCTGTCAATTTTATCAAAAAAGGCCTTTTTTCGTTATAGACGGATCTATGAAGCCAAAACGAAAAAAACTAAGAAAAACGAAAAATTTATATGGGATTAGGCCATCATGGCGATGCATTCTTTTTTTTTCACAAAAATCACGTTTTCGACGCTGATATTTGTTGACCTACGTTATTTTTTAACCCACAGGAATTGCTATTAGTATGTTTTAAAAATTTTACAATATTTATGCATAAATTTAAATAAATTTAGCTGACAATAATTTCAACCTAGACTCTTTCAAGAATTTAGAACTAAAATTTTACATTGAACCAATAATTTATATATTAAAATAATATTATACAAATTTTTTTGAAAACTTAAATAATACACCTAAATACATATTTTATTAATATTATTAATTTAAATGCTGAGTAAAAGTTATTTTTTATAATTTTTAATTTTTTTTTCAGCATTTTATATCTTAAAATATGGGCCATTTAAAAATAATTAGGTTGTTTTCGGGGACAAAAATTCATTAACCAAATTTATTTTAATTTGCCTTTACATTTGAGTTCTAATCCGTCCGTTGTTTTAACCAGAGCTGGGAAAAAACCCATATTTGGGTCAAACCCATTTTTTTATTTTTTAAAATTTAGAAAAAATAAAGGGGTTTAGCTTTAATAAAGAAAATATTTATAAAGTTTATTTCTCTTAATTTTTTAACTAGGGCTTGTCGTTGATTTTGATAATCTGTCTTGAAATTTTTGAAAAACAAAAATTTGAGTTTAGTTAAAAAATGGGTTTTTTCCCAGCTCTGGTTTTAACAAGGGCTTGTCGGCCTAGCCCCTTCTTAATTTTAGCCCAACCCTAGTTGGCTTAAAAGTTCTGACTTAGATTTACTTATTTTAAAAATGAACAATCTTTTAACATTTTTAATAATTACTTTTGAAATAAAAAACATCTAAGGCGGTGTTTTATTAAGAGTTTGCTTTTTTTTTAAATTTTGAAACAATGGGATTCACTCGAACATATTTGTTCTTAACGCCTTTTATCTATGGCTCTGAGGCAATAATGCATGCCTCTATATAACCGTATTAAGTTTTTATAATCATTTTTCGGAAAAAATAGCCTCTACATGAGGTGTTTGGATTTCATAAGCTTGTGAACGTGTCATTTTTTAAACAGGTCAACAAAACGGCGTTCATAGTCTATTCAATTTTTAAAAGTAATTTAAATTATTTTATTGGATTTTAACATTAGGCAATTTTTTTTCCATTTAAACACAATAAAGTTTAAACATTTTCAGACAATAAATTATTAAGATTTAAGAATTTCTATATTTTTTTCTTATTTTACAAAAAAAAAAAAAAGCTGAAACGGGCCCTGGCAATTGACATATGATTTCGTGTCTAATGTACTATATAGTTTTTTAAATTGTGTTTCATATTTCATTAAATTACTTATAGCTCAATTTTGCATTGATAAATATACAAATTGCAAGGACGAAGGAATGTGTTCATTTTTCAAGAACGAATGTGCCCTATCCTGCCGACCTGAATGTTCCACTAAACCTTAAAATTGAAAATCGCTATTCGATAAAATTTATTTTTGTGATTTTGACTAAAAAGTAGTTTTAAAAAATTTTTGCCTCAAATTTCCTTTTCTAGCCTCCTATAATTTGGTGCAATTTTAAATGTCATATATGCACGTAATATATATTTTTATGTAAAATTTTATGAAATGTATAATACCATTGGGTGTGGTTATTAAATGTAATATAAATAAATTTTAACATAGCTCATCTCGATGTGACTTATTTGCCAAATTTTTAAAAAATAAATTATTTTTAATTAGTGGGCCAAACAAATTCTAAGCCGGCAAATTATAGTGTAAACCATTATGAGCCGCGAATTGTTTATATTATTAGCGCACGTGTTAACTATAGACCGATATGCTCCATAATAACTACGGTCGAATTATTTCATCTAATTTTTTGCTTGTGAGGTTGTTCATGGGTAGATATAAGCAGGCCTGGGAAAACAATGCGCCAAAAAACTTTGGCTCATTTTTTCCCCTAAAACATAAAAAAAGAAAGGGGGGCAAATATAAAGGGCCAAAATAAGAATTCAAAAAAAGCCCTTACTATAAAAAGGGGCAAAAATAAACCCACAAAAAGTGGCTCTTAAAAAGAGCCCCAAAAAACCCATTTTATGTTTTCTATAATAATTTCAAAAAATTTTGATGGGTGGGTAATTTTTTCTTAAAGCTCCTAGGAGTTTTTTTTTAAGAAAAGGGGCTTTTTTTTGAACATGCCCCTTTTCTTTAAGCAAGAAAAGGGGCTTCTCTTTTGCCATGCCCACGAGTTTGTGGGCATTTGGAAAAAAAAACCCAAAAACTTGTTAAAAAAAAGCCCATTGAGTTTTTTTTACCAGCCCTGGTTCTTACCTTCCAAAATTTAATATTGACCTCATTGAACCTTCTTTAAATTAACCTGTTTCTTATTTACATAGCTCATATATTTAAACCTTAAAAAACGAATGAAGGGTATCTACGAACTTTTCGTAAAATAAATTTATTTATACCACATTGAAAACGAATTCGTTTTTTTATTATTAAACGGATATATTATTACACAGGTCAACAAATATCAATGTCAAAATAAGTTTATGAAAACATAAAAGCATACATTCCCATTATGGCCTAATCAAGGATATATTTTTTGTTTTTATTAGTTTCTTTCGTCTTTGGCTCCTTAGAACTTTCTTTAACGAAAAATGGCCATTTTTAACCAAATTGACAGATCTAAATATATAGTACTAAATGTTTTGAGTTCAAACTTTAATACGACATGAAAATTATCGGTTTTTAATAGAAATAGTATTGAAGTTTGAATCTAACACTTAAACTATTGTGAATATGCAAAATAAAATTTTCAATTTTTGTTTATAAATCTTTATTTTTCTAAAATTTCCAATGTTATAAGTTGACTAATTAAATTTGATTAAAAAACGGTAAACGGATTTGAAAATCTCAAGGCAGGTTTGATCTCTATATTTAATTCATGACTCTCAAAAATTTGTTGACCTGTTTAATTTATTTACATGGTTTAAAATGAAGTAAAACTACCCCCAAACAGTCAAAAAATTTAAAGTGGTTAAGAAGAGAATCTTAAAAATCAAGTTGACCGCCTCGTAAACCCGCACTTTGTAATTTTTAAGATATTTTGTTAGCTATTTAAGTTTAAAACCCACGCCATTTTTTTTAGATTTAAATAGACGCTGCCTCCCTCTAAATTGTAAAATCGATTGACAATAAAACTTAAAAATAAGTAATTATCTATTTTTTTGCCGGAACTTGAATCTGAATAACAGAATTTTTTTAATAAACCATTTTTTAAGAATGAAAAATAGTTGGTGGAAAATTTGTATCTAAAATCTAATTTTTCAAATAATATTTTAGGCCTTTTCAATATATGTTTAGGACGCTAACTTACTTGACCATTTGCTACAAGTTGTAAACTGTTAAAACCAAAAAGTTGTAAATCGATAAGTTTTTATTTGAGAATGTGAAATTTGTAATAAAAATGAAAAAGTGCTAGATTTGTAATTAATAATGGATAAGTATAATTAAGAATATTTGTCTCATACTATCAATAAATAACTTTCAAAGATAATAAATCTAATTGGTCAAGTAATAAATCATTTTATTAAGCCAAATTTGTTTTATGTTTATTTTGACTAAAAATTTAATAATAATACAAACCGATGGCTTAGTTGGCAATTAATTGTAAACTAATTTTATCTGGATGAAAATGTAATAAATTTAACACTAACTGTATCATGCATGGCCGTGTAATAAATGAATTAACTCAAATTCATATTATTGATAATAATTGGCAGAGCTAAGTAAATATAAGATGGATTGATCGTTCAACAAACATGAAATAATCGACTAAGACATAAACTTTGCCTATTTAAAATTTTAGAAACTTCTTTTTAAACGTGCAAAGTGAATTTTTATCTTCCTAAAACTTTGAAAATTCTGAAAATTTTATTTTTTTCAAAAAAGCATTTCATGCGCAAAAACAAAACTATTTAAATAAAATTTTTCAAAACTTTGAATTTTTCATAAAAATAAAAACATACTTTAAACGTGCCCTTAATATATTCGATTGATTATGGGCTTTACATTTTAATAATTGGATTTTTGATTTTAAAAATTGCCAACTGGGTAAGTCGGCATAAGGCTGTGGAGCCGTTTATTTCTTATTGATATTTTATGCGTTAGCGTTGAAAAAACATTTAAGTTCTCCAGGTTAAGATTTTGATTTTTTACAAGCTAGTTTAAAAATATTTTGGTTTATTGATCCACTGATTTTTTAAGATGCCTTGAAACTAACTGAACACCGTGTAGGCTGGGCTTGATTAAACACCTCTTTTAAATGAGACCAAATTTTCCAAAAAAAAAAAGCAAAAAACTTATATTAAGCTAATATTTGTTGCCCTAATTTTAAACAAATTATGTCAAGGTATGTCGTGCCCCCAACGCCCCTTTTGAAATTATCGAAGCTTGAAAAATGAAGTATTCATCAGGTTCAATTTTCAAAAAAAACAAAGTTTATATGGGACTATCTATTACCGTGCCTCTTGGCTGTGACATTTCGCCCTCCCGTCAGGACTATTCTGCCCTCTCGGGAGAAGATTCAAAATATCTTAAATTCTTATAATGAAAACCGAACGATAAATCCACCAGTGATTGCCATGCATCAGCTGGTAAAATTCACATCCTTCAACTAAATCTAATTAAAAACTTCAATAAAATTTCTAAGGGCACGTGCAAAGTGTTCGTGAAATTTTAAAAATTTTAAATAATTTTGTTTGTTAATAAAAAATTTTAAAAAATTGTTAGCATATGTACATAAGGGCACGTGCAATTTTTGTGAAATTTTTAAAATTTTGAAAAATTTTATTTTGTATTAAAACGCAAATTTTCAAAAAGTCCCCTTAATTTAATATATGCACATAAAATGCTTTTTCTGAAATAAAAAATTTTTGAAAAAATTTGAAAAAAAAATAAATTTTTAAAATTTTCCGAATTTTTAAAATTTTACGAAAATAAAAACTCACATTGAGCGTGCCTTAATATGCTTTTTCTTAAACTAAAATTTCTTTACAAAAACGAAAATTATGCACGTGGCCTAAATGTTTAATATAAACATAATATAACACTTAAGGTCAACCAAATTTTAACCTTTTCTTTTGGATGAAGAGCATTGAAATTGCTATGCGGCGACGTTCATAACCCCTAGGGTCAATAGGATTAAGCACGTCTCTCCGCCAATATCATAATATCCATCGAAATGACGCCGCACTCTCCGGAATATTATAGCATGCAGGCTTTACAACTCTGGCAAAAGTCGAAGGCCAGAGTCATTCACCTGCTAAAACAATGCCCCCCTTGCCCTACTCTTGAAAGAGACGGCATACCCGTCATGGCATAGCCCCTTTTAGCCCTGTCGAGTACTAGGCAATCACTTAATCTAGACCAAGAGCTAAAAAACAAATTTTAACTAAAAGAGTAAAAATAAAATAATTAAACAGCCTTACTAACACACGTTGAATTTAACTTAATAGGACATAATTCCTCATTTTAACAATACCTGAATGTTTTTCAGTTTTTAGCTATATGGTTAAACCGCGGTTATTCAAAAAAACCACTGATTTGAGGTTTTCCCCACACCTTTCCCCAATTAGAGGCGCCGCATCTGTTAGGGCTTTGACTCTTTTGACCTAGCCTAGGATTTTACTTTTAGACATATCGTTTAAGACCTACTGCCTAAGCAGGCCACTCAGAAGCTTTAAAAGTGGTTGCACATGTATACTATTTTTCCGAAGAAAAAAGCTACTGTGCACGGGAACTCGCAACCTCCTGCTTCCAAGGAGGTTTGCCACTGAGCTAAGACAAATAACAGACCTCTCAATTTACAAAATACTTAAAATATTAAATAACAATTTTTTCATTAATTTTATTTCTGCTGATTTTTAATTCAAAAAAGATATTATTTAAAATCATGTTTGTTGGTAGCTTAGTAGACATTTTTCGCCATTTTTGGTTTTTTGTTGATTTTTACCTTAGATTAGGCTTTTTAAAGGTTTTAAGGTTACCTAAATATTTATAGTTTTTGTTTTTGAAATATTTGAATAATTTAAATTTTATTAAAAATTTTATTTTTGTATTTATTATTTAACATATTATACTTACTAAATGTTTTAAACGATGTTAAGTAGGTCAGCAACTTTTTTAAAATTACAATTTTGTTACGGTAAGAAATATTTTGTAAATCAGCTTTGGACACGTCCACCAGAAGACCATAAAAAATGGTAATTTAATACTTTTCAACTGTTTGAAATTTTCTATCCGTTGGATAAAAGTAGAAATGGAGCGAAAAAGGTTCAACCATAGTCAACTCCCACGTGGAAAAATGCGAAAACACGATTCGCATTTAAACCGTGCAATTGCAGGTTATTTAAACTTACCTGTTATAATTTACTTTGGATATATATGCTCTATTAAGGAATCTTTACGTTAAAATACTTACAGGTTCTACTTTTTAAAACAATTAAAAAACGAAAATACCATCCTTATATGAAATGGCGGATAGTTGAGAAAATTTGGCTTTTATATAATCCTTAATAATATGTTTGATAGTAAGTATTTTTTCAAACTCTCCTAAATACCTTTTTTGATTGCATTGGAAATTATTTATTTCTTTTAGCTTATCCCGTTGGAGGCGGTCAGAACTTGTACAAAAATACAGCGAGAGAATCAGTCAATTGGACGTCCGTTTCTCAAAAGTTGGTACAACTAAGTGGGTCAATTTACTTACTGAACTGACAAAGACAATTTTAAACATGTTATTATATACAGGTAGGTTTTGGTGTCAGTATTTGCATTTAACTCAATTTAACTCAAATTTTAAAAATTCTCTTCGCTAGTTAGGCCGTGTCTTTATAATTGTTTCGGGGTATTTCTTAAATTATGGTATTTTACACCAATCAAAGCTCGATTTAAAGGCGTTTTAGTAATGGCGCTGAGGCAGTGGAGCACAATACCTTTAACTCACTTTTTACGTAAAATGATAATAGATTTGCTCTTAAGCATACATAATAACAAATAATTTTACAAAACCAGGTAACATCTAATTTTAATAGTATTTTAGGTATCTGATTCGTGTGTACTATGATCAAATTGCCCTTTTTGAACAGCAAATTCTACAATAACTTATTTAAATATGATTAAAATTTTTTTTAAAACAGGCCATAACCATTAAGAAAAATAGTTGTAAGGCAAAGATAGCTTGAGCGTTCAAAATGGCCATAATATTCCAGTCCACCGCCTGTCATATTTTTAAATTCCCTGGCTCGGTAGAATTTTTTGATACGGCCTAGTTTTTTTTTAAATTATAAAAATTAGTGAAGTTACTTCTATAATGTGATTTGCCAATTTAATTCTTCAATTAGTTGATATTAGTTTAAATAAAGTTTGTCACGGCTCGTTTTTTTTTCTAGTTTTAAATTTAAGCCCCGACTAGGCCGTTTAAGTCCCCAATTTGTTTTAATTCGTATGCGTAATAAAAGATATATGTCAAAATATTTTTAAAAAGCCCATCACTATATAGGGGAAAGATTTTTAGGCTATACCGCTTAGTACGGCACAAATGATATATAGGATATGTTTGAATTTAACATAGATGAATATTATTTAACAACTTTTGTTTTAAAATAAAACGAGATATGAATTTTAAAATTTTAAATTCATAAATTCGTTAGAATACATAATGTTACATAAATTTAAGGCAATAAATGAAAATAAAAAATATTTTAATAACAAACCTTCTTTTAAAAAAATATAAAATAATAGTTACATATGTTTTTCATACATACATAAAATCGTACAATATTTATACTATTAAAAATTGAACTTTGTATAAAACATTTAGAAAACATGATCTTTTATTTTGATTTACTTTAATTTATTAAATTTTAAATAATATTTTTAAATATTTTGTTTATTTACATAAATAATAGAACAAATTTTGAAGATTTTGTAAGCAAATCGACCTAATTAAAGTAATTTTGTTAGTATTGATTGATTTTTAAATATTTGAACCCATAAGCATATCGTATTTATACGCCATCTATCAATTTCATTTATTTTTTTATATAGCAATGTTTTTAAGCTTAAACATCTTGATAAAATGATTTCAGCATATTATGACACTTTAGGAAAATAATTTTTGGCCTTATATAATAATTTTTTTCCGTTTTCCTAAATATGCTCGTACTCGGCTCGGCTAATTTGCTACTAAAAAACTGAAAAAAATGACTACCGACAGATTTGCTACTTTTTAGGAAATTAATAAAAAACAATTAAATCCCTGTTTAATTCATTTTCCGCAAACAATGCTTGAAAGTATAAGTATTACATGCGTCATACAAAATTTGGGGTTAACCTTAGAGGATATGTTCAAATATATTAATCTAGTTATTATGTGTACAAATAATTTTCTAAATTTTTGTTTTAAATCATTAGGTTTTTTAATTTTTTTTAGACGGCTTACAAAATATGGTTTCAAAAAAAGGCAAAGGATTTGAAATCATTAAGTTGGCAGGCATCTTAATCTAGCTCACATCTCAAAATTTGTTAAGCTGTGAAAGGTAAAATATCCTGAAAAAGCATACACATTGATTTGGCTGCAATTTGTTAAATAAACTTGATAAATTCACTAAAAGGTTTGGGGACCTGATCGAAAATAACAGCCCTAACTGGCTATAATTTTAAAATTTTTTTTCCATCTTGTTAATGCTCTATTGCCACGACCAAAACTTTAGCATATGAGAAAGTAAATTTTGAGAGTTATGAGCTAACTGTCACATTAGAGATTTTCAAATCCGTTTTTCTATTAAATATTAGTTAGTCAGCTATTAACATTGGAAATTCTATTAAAAAAGTCAAAAAAAAAAACAAAAAATTTAAAAACGAAAATTAAATTTTTTTTACATACTAACATTAGCCAAACTGTACAATTCAAACTTTAAAACATATTTTTATCAAAGTTCAATAATATGGCGTGTCTAATTAAGGTGCTAAATTTATTATATAATCTAATTGTGTAAGAGCTTGTATTACTTAAAAATCTTCATTCTCTTTATTTAATAAAAAATATGGTGTACACTTGAATTTTTTCTCTTTAGGGTAATTAGGTCTTAATATATGACTATATGACAATTTTGGAAAAGGCAGTTTTTTTATATACTAGAGACAAAAAATGCAATTAGTTATGCGATATAGGCCCATCACGGGAATCATTTTAATTCAATGCATAAATTTATTTTTCAGACATTTTTCGACCAGTGTTAGATTATACCATATAGTCGACAATTACTATGAGAACTTTGTAATATTTTAATGACCGGGCCAAAAAAATTTAGTTTTAAGTCGACCGTGTTAATATGATTTTATAATTCTCTATATATTTGATTTTGGGATTCGAGCAAATAATACCCGAGCTGGGAAAAAGCCCTTTGATTAACCCGCACGAATGGTAGACTGAAAAATTTGTAACGCATATGCTATAGTGGGATCCATATGGCCTCAATTTTAAACCTCTATAAATTAAAGAGTTTAATTGCTTTGCATTTTATTTTTTATATTTTTTTGAAGATACGCTTTAATTACAAACTAATTTAGGCCATTGTTATGGTAAATCTTAAATTTTATTTAACACAAAGAAAAAGATATGATAAATAAGAATCTTTTATTTTTCCATATTTATAAGATATATCTTGCAATTAAACTAAATATATCAATATTATTGATCAAATAGTGTTAGTAGAACATTTTTAAAAATCCATTAAAAAAGTGTTTTGAAACAAAAAGATATTTTTGGCTATTGTTCACCTCTAAAACTAGAAAATGTGTAAAACTATCTAAAAAAACATAGAAAACAAGGTTGCATTTTTTTAGTTTAAATTTACATGTGGGCAATATCATGGTTCTGAGAGTGGGGACCATACCCCGATAATATTTTAAATAAACTAACTTAGACCAAATTTTAATTACTAGTTTTGTTTATTTTTATATTAAGAAAAATGTCACAAATATATGACCCATAATACATAATACTTTTGATATCTAAAATTCATGTACTGGGGTCCATATAATCCCTACAGTGCTAATCGGTTAAACTTGTATTTTTGTTTTTCAAAAATTCAAAGACAGATTATTAAATCCATATATAGATTCACAATATAAACAGAATATCTTAAATCCTATAATTATTTTGTAGCTAAAACTCTCCCAAAAATTGGTTTTTTCTCAGCTCTCAATAATACCGGAATTGACAATTTTGTTTAACTACACCATTCTGCATCGGTAAATTCTCCAATTGTTCGGGACAAAATAGTTACGGTACCCGTTCTTCACAGTACAAAAAGGTGCGCGCTTACCTGCCAACCAGATTGTACCCCCCAATAAATTATTATTATCATTAGTAAAAAGGCGCGTAGAGTTTTTGTAAAAAAAACTAAAAATCTAGTTAACATTTAATATTTCCATGTTTTTAAATATTAAAGTTATGTACTGTATAAAAATTTTATTTTCTAAGATGTAAATAAAATATACATAGTGAATTGATATTACATTGATAAATTTGCATGTAGGTGGGAGAGGCCAAGTGGCCTACATGATGAATTTGAGCTGAGCTTTAATTCTGAGTCTTGGCAGGAATTGTTAGGATATATGGTTGAAAGATGGATGATTTATTCAATGTGTCTAATTTAATATATATTTCAATTTAAATTGGGTGGTTAGGCCAACTTGGCCTAACCAGTTGTTATGTAATGGAGACTATGAATTGAACTTGTAGGTTGAGTGGAAAGATGGATGATTTGTGCAAAAATGATTCAATTGAAAAAATTAAATTATGTCTTATTTACACACCTATCCCTCTAAAAAAAATTTTTTTTGTCATAATTTGTTTGGATGCACCAATAAGGTGCTAATGATTTACAATCAAACTAATTAAAGAGGGATAAGTTGATATAAACTTTACAAAATTAAGTGATATAATTTATTTGGTAATGATATCATTTGTTTGAAATTATATTTGGTAAGGGATATAATTAGTGTTATAATTTAATAAGGTGGCTGTGCTAAGTATTAATATTTAAGGATAATAAAAAGATAAGCACCATTTGTAAATTCTAAATAAATTTTAAAATTATAATAAGACCAACTAATCTCTTATATCTTGTACTAAGCGGGTATTCGTGCAAATCTTTTTTTAGCCATTAGATGTTATATGGATTTTACGCCCTCCCCTTGCCATGACCAGGAATTTTAAATCATTTTAATGTTTGATTGTGTCAACTGGATTTAAATGGGGGGGATTAAAAAGGGAACCTTATTTTCAGGGTGACCTTCTAACACTTACAAAAACCAGTTTTCTAGTTCCGCTATCACATTTTTCATACATAAGTAAATCTCTTTTTAATTAAAAAAAATTTTTTTTTATTAAGAAAATATATGATGTATTTTTCACTAGAACAATGAAAGGCTATTGAAATACCTAAAAATAATTTCCTATAAGAAAAATTATGTATCTTGCCTTTCTATCAACAGCTATTGAGCTTTTCCTACTTAATAAAATAACTAGATCATGCTTAATAATTTATGTCCTGCCATGTTTAAAATCTAATTACTCACGCATTTAGTATTCATGGTTAAAAAATTGTATAATGAACTACATATTGTCCATAAGTTGCAAAATATGTTTACAATATTAAGTAATTCCTAGTTATGTAAAAATTATACTGTTGGAAGCCCATACAATTATATTGTCGATTTGAATTCTAGTTTTACCGATGCACCATTGTATAAAAATTATAGTTTCTAAGATGTAAATAAAATATACATAGTGAATTGATATTACATTGATAAATTTGCATATAGGTGGGAGAGGCCAAGTGGCCTACATGATGAATTTGAGCTGAGCTTTAATTCTGAGTCTTTGCAGGAATTGTTAGGATAGATGGTTGAAAGATGGATGATTTATTCAATATGTCTAATTTAATATATATTTCAATTTTAATTGGGTGATTAGGCCAACTTGGCCTAACCAGTTGTAAATGGAGACTATGAATTGAACTTGTAGGTTGAGTGGAAAGATGGATGATTCGTGCAAAAATGATTCAATTGAAAAAATTAAATTGTCTTATTTACACATGTACAAAAATAATAAATGATATCACCCACCCACTGTGCTTCTTCTAATTATATAACATAACAATATCAATTCTAGATCAAAAATAAATATTTATTATTAAAAATTATTTTTTTCTATTTAAATAATCAATGAACCGATAAAATAATTATAAAACTTATTAAATTTTAATTTAATTTTATAATTTTTAAGAACTAATTTCTTACAAAACTGATAAATAATAAAAATTTTGTCCAGTTTGACTGTACCTTGAAATAATTTTAAAATTTATAGGGTTAAGTCAATTGGGTTTTCACTTTAGAAAATTAAAAAAAAAATTTAAAGTTGTAAAATTTGATCTTTTACATCAAAAATACCATTGTTTTTGTAATATTTTTATAGACCAAGAGCAATAAATACATAACATTTAACTAACGTTTTTTTTTTAAATTTTGAAAAATTATTTAAATATAAATCTATGAGCGCGATTTTATATTAGTTTTATTAAAAATAGCGTTTATGGAAAGAATAATTAATATTATGATTAATAAATAATATTGCAATAAGTCGGGTAGAAATATTTGCAGAAGATAAAAAAAATAGGGTGGGGCATCTGGCATACCTCAAATGCCAAAATTGTTGGGGTTTTCCTGTGCCAATTTTGCCTAAATTTATTTTTTTAGATATGACAAACCACACAAACAATTCCATCAAAAAATCTCTAGTTTTATTTTTAAAATATAGCGTGGCACCCATAGATAATTGTCCAAATTTTTAAATACGCTAAGGTGGCTGGAAGGAGATGGTTTATTAGCAAGCACTGCTAACTCTACATGCACCGGTTATTATTTAAAGAAATACGGATATCAGTTTGGACATTTTGCTTTCTCATATAAATGTAACTTCTTCTCAATTATGCATTGATCTATATGTTCTTCTTTAAAATTACGGGATTATTTGATGACCTCAATATCAGTCTATAGGCTATAAGATCAAACGAGCCAATCCCACCCTCACCCCCCTCCCCCCTTCATCCCTCGCGAAAGAAAAAAATATACAATAAGAGTATTGCTAGGGCTTGTATTTTTTTTTAAATAAGCTAATACTGTATATTGATATAATTTCTTACTCAACACACTTTCTTACGTTTATAATTATTTTGACCAAGGTTAATTAATATGTTAAGTTTCTGTTGTATGTTGTTAGCATAAAAGCCGTCTTTCTTAGAAATACATGTTGTAGATCATTAAGTGATTCGAAGCCAGGGCGTAAGCGGGAGGGAATCAAGGGGCAATTGCCCCCCTTTAGAAATTTTTTTTAATTTTTATGATGTAATCACCGGTTGAATTTATTTGTAAAACATATAAAGGGGAATAGAAATCAATAAAATTGCTATTTTTTGGAAAATATACAGCCTTATAAAATAATTTTGCAAATAAAATATTAACATTAAAATTAAATTTGTAGTTCCTTTCTACTAAAAAAATTTCTTGCCCCCCTTTAGAAAAGTTTTTGCATACGCCCCTGTTCAGGGCATAAGTCTATTGAATAGCCTATTGACACAATAAACTATTGGTCGCATGAAAATAGGGTAATATAATAATTATTTTTTATAATCAAATCACCAAGAAGTATAAAAAAGTCAGTACCGGATTTTTAAGAATTTTTAATTTTAGACAAGTTAATAAAAAAAAACAATTATATACTTAGAGTTAGTGTAAAAAAATTTCCACAAGAAACAGAGAGAAAACTTATACTTTTTAAGCCTGGTCAAATTTTATAACATAGGAAAATCTACCGCACTCCTCAAGTCCGCCTTTGTTTTCCCTTGGGCTTAAAAACTTAATAGATGAAATATCTCATTTAATCTCCTAGCAACTTATTAGATGATTGTACCATGTTGGGCAAGTTGGAAGATATTAATTTACCCCTTAAACCCAACGCCATTTTTTAGTTTTAAACCTATCTCTTAAACCTAATAAATGTGAAATATATCCTCTACCTCTATTTGCAAATATTGTAAGGGAAACTTCTAATAAAACCCCTAAGATTTAATAATCTTGTTCGCTGGTGGGAGGTCGGTCAAAAATTTATTAGAAATTATTTATTTGTTTTGTAAGAAAAATTAGAAATTTTGGGCATTTTTTCTTTTAAGAAATGCTTTTTTAATTTCTCAGTTACAATTTGGCTTCCGGATATGATGAGGTTTTTTTTTATTTTGGTCAAACAAGTTGCGAGCTGTTTTTAATTTTGAAAAATCTCTTTTATTGAGCGATCTGAATAATTACACTGGACAACAGAAAAAAACAACATAAACAATATTTACAGGTCTTTGTTTAGAAATTCGTGAAAATCATGATGGCGCTTTTAGTTTTTTTACTGATGCCTCCAAAAAATTTTAAAAGGACCTAATAATCCAAAAAAGTGATTTTGAACTTATAAAAATTAAAAAAATTGGTGCCGTTTAAAAGAGTATAGTCTCACGCATCTGATTAAAAAAATTAATTAATTTGCTCTATTAGAAATTATGTTTGAAAATCTTTATATAAAATGTTATTTTTAACTTTATTAAACTTTTACACTCAAATCACTGAACCCCCTATCTGCTCCTTACGCTTCTATTTCCATTTTTTTTATACACACTGCATTCTCTCTTATTAGTTTACTTATCTCTCTCTTGATAAATTCACATATTCCGCACCTAAGCATAAAAGCTTGGCTTTATAGTATTGAACGAGCGTCGCTTGAATATTTCTAATAAATTGTGAGTTAGGTTAATATTAGGTTATATCTAGGTTAGTTTTAAGGCGTTATGTTTGAAATTAGGGTTGGTATTAGAATTAAATTAGGGTTAGGATTGAATTAGGGTTAGTGTTAGGTTAAGTTTCAATTAAGTTTAGGTCCGGCTGGTTTTGTGGGCTAGTTAAATTTTAGTGTGATATAAGGCTATAAATTTTCGCTTAACATATTTTCAAGAGTTATAAGCTAACTAGAATCAACTGTCATCGGGATTTTCAAATCCGTTTACCGTTTATTTAAAATGTCAAAAAAATAAAAAAAGAACTAAAAACATAAATAAACCAAATTTGTTTTTTGCATATTTACAACAGATAAACTGTTAAATTTAAACTTTGAATGTTTTTATAAACCGATTACATATTGTGTCTTAGGAACGCGAAAAATTTTGTCTCATCTAAATGCTGATGTGAGAGCTGGATATACATTTTTTATTTCTCATTATTTGAGTTGAGAAATATAAGTTACAAGGGGTGGTTATATAAAAAAAAAGGTCTCAAACTTTTTCTAAGGGTTTTCTCGAGGTCGCAAAATCTGTCAATATGGTCAATAAAGGCCATTTTTTTTGATATGGATGGATCTAAGGACTCGAAGGCGGTAAAAACAACTGATTGTTATTTAGCTTCTTTTTCAAATTCAAAAAAAGCTACTTTGTTATGACTTGTTCTGTTATGAAATTACGATAAGTGCATTGATTTAAACTTTTTCATTTTTGTGTTCTATAATATAATTACTTAAGAATCCTAAAATACTTTTAATTATGTTTTACATGTCATAATTAAATAAATTGTGCGTAATGTTATGTTTGTATTCTATATTTTAGGTGCTTAGTTGATAATCTCTTCATCTGTAAAAAATAAATTATTTAAGTTTAAGCTAAGTTGATATTCGTATTCCATGTTAGAAAACTGGTCTAGAAAATTTAATTGTATAAATGAGTTATAGTCTGGCATACGAAAAATTTGGGTCTGAAGAAAGGTGTGTGAAAAAAATGAGTAAATTCAAAAAAATTAAAAAATAAAAAAAAATATTAATTCTATAAAAAATTAACATACCTTGAGTTGTTAATGAATGTTTCCTCTTTTTAAACACCTTTTTAATTTTTTTTTTGCTTTTTTTGTTATCAAGTAATGAAAGCTCAAAATACCCCTAAAATGACCAAAATGGCGTTTTTGACCTAAATAAGGAAAATTCTGAGGCAATGGAAAAAATTCTGATTTTATACTCGTAATCAGCACCAAAAATTTGACCAAGATCAATGGTTGCCATAACTGATGGTTGAGGTCGTATAAATCTTGTTGTCCAGTGTTATGTTTAGCTTGCCCTCCCAGGCAAGCTGGGAGGACTTGGGATCCGCCCAGTAGGCGCTTGTCGCTTTCCTTGCTTCCTTTTCATCTTTTAATAATTTTTATTACTCGGATCATTTTCATCCTCAACTACTTGGGCATTTTAGGTCGGCCTACCAGGTCACATCCTGAAACGGGTGATCAAATATGGGACATGTGTCTAGTGTTAAACTCTTATACTTATCTTTAACGCACAAATCCCTTCTTAGATCACTCTCTTCATACAATTTAGGCCATGAATGGTTAGAGGCCTACCCTAGTAAGTTCAATGACACTGGACAACACAATTTGGACGACCTCGAGCATCATTTATGGAAACCATTGATCTTGATCAAATTTTATGGTGCTGATTACGAATATGAAGTCAGATTTTTTTTAATGCGTTAGAATCTCTTAATTAGGGTCAAAAAGGCCATATTGGTCATGTTAGGGGTATTTTGAGCTTTAACAACTTGATAACAAAAAAATCAGAATGTTAGAAAACCTTCATTAACAACTTAAGGTATTCAAATATTTTGAAAACTGAATATTTATTTTTTATTTTTTTAAATTCACTCTTTTTTTTATACACCTTTCTTCAGACCCAAATTTTTTGCAAGGCAGACTATGAATTATTTATACAAATAACTTTTCTAGACCAGTTTTGAAATACGAATAAGAATTTGGGCTAAACCTAAATAATTTAGTTTTTTACAGGTGTAGAGATTTTGTTAGCACCTATAATTTACAATATAAACATAACATTATGCATTTTTTATTTAATTAGGACATGTAAACATAATTAATAGCTTTGTAGTTCATAAATAATTATATATTAACTTAAAAATAAAAAAGTTTAAATCTATGCACGTATATTGTCGAGAAAATTTGTTGACATCTGTAAAAGCAAATTTATAGCCTTATGTTGGCTAGGAAAAAGATATAAATGGGCTTTTTTTAAACAAATTTTTGAGTTTTTTCTCAAATGCCCACTTACTCGTGCGCATGGCAAAAGAAAAGCCCTTTTTCTTGCTTAAAGAAAGGGCATGTTTGAAAAAAGCCCCTTTTTTTTAAAAAAACTCCTAAGAGTTTTAAGAAAAAACAACCCACTTATCTTTATTTTAAAAAATTAAAATTTTTCGAAACTATTAATAAAGAAAACAAAAAATGGACTTTTTGGTAAAGAGCCACTTTCTAAGGGGGTTTTTTTGCCCCTTTTTTTAGTGATGGCTGTTTTTGAGATAGTTTGGCCCTTAATTTGTAGCTCCCTTTCTTTTTTTAAGTTTTGGGGGAAAAAATGAGCCAGAGTTTTTTGGCTCATTGTTTTCCCGACACTGCCTATGTTACATTAAAACTTAACTTGCCCACAAAATCTGCCGGCCCCAAGCCTAATCGAAATTTAATTTAAAACTTTATTTTAATTTAACCCTGACCCTAATATAATTTTAACACCAACCCTAAACATCACGCCCTATATCCAACCTAATCCTAAACTAACCTTGTATTCACCTGATTTCCAATTCATTAAAAATGTACAAGCGGCACTCGTATATTTCTATTAAGCCAAACAAACTGAAACGCCTTGCGTATTATATTAAAAAATAGAATGTTATAGGTTAAAAAGTAATAAAAATTTGGGAAAATAACAGAGTGTACAATAAAAATAATGGAAATTAAGCGTAAGGAGCAGATAAGGGGCAAACGGTCAGTGTGATTTGAGTGTGAAAGTTCAATGAACTTAAAAATAACATTTTATATAGAAATTTTTAGATCTAGTTAACTGTAGCTTTAATAATGAATTAATTAATTTCAAAATCAGGTGCGTGAAACTCTACTCATAACGGCACCAATTTTTTCAAATTTTTTTAAGGTTGAGAAATTATTTTTATGGACTATGAGGTCATTTTAAAATTTTTTGAAAGCATCAGTAAGAAAACTAAAAGCACCATCGTGATGTCCAAAAAATTATAAAAAACTTGTAAATATCGTTTATGTTGTTTTTTTCCTCTCCAGTGTAATCAATTACTTCATAACAAAACGTATCAATATACTTTGTAGGGTTCAGGAATTTCTTTTACTAATATTTGTATTCCTTTTATTAACCACCTAAGCCAGAATGTACGCCATGTATTAAAAAATTATGCCAATGTATTTTTTAAACCCACTAAATCTTCTTATAAGTTCATAAAACAAACTTTTTACAACCAAAATATATCTAATTGTGTCTATAAATTTAATTGTAATAATTGTAATTTTTCTTACAAAGGTCAAACTAGTCGGTTTTTAAATATAAGAACTAAAGAACACGAATCTGCTGTAAAAAACACAATTTTATAAATCAGCTCTAGCAGAACATCATCTTTTAACCTCTCACTCATTAAATCTTACGCCACAAATCTTAAATGTTGAACAAAACAATTTTAAAAAGAAAGTTTCGCTAGACAAAATAATCCCCATTCATTAAATAGAAAAATTGATTATAATTACATTTTAAATAAAGCGACTTCACATTTTATCAATATCATTTTTTATTTAATTAATTAATTTTTTTTTAATAATCAGTTACCATTTTTAATTTAATTAAATAATTTTATTATGAATAATAAGCTTAGTTTAATTAAAAACAAATTTGTGCCCTTTTTGAAATTTTTTTACTAATTTTGTATATTACCAGCATCTTAATAAA
Organism: Acutogordius australiensis; assembly: GCA_030555515.1. Taxonomy (NCBI): domain Eukaryota; kingdom Metazoa; phylum Nematomorpha; class Gordioida; order Gordea; family Gordiidae; genus Acutogordius; species Acutogordius australiensis. Next base: position 44,046,999 of record CM060242.1, read on the forward strand.
CTTTTGACCACATCCAATTATAATATTTCGTAGAATACACCATTCCATACTATTTTTTATTATTTACTATTCATTGACAAAGAGAATTCAATTCTCGAAAATTTTGTATATTTTAATTTTTCTTTATATATAATTTATTATATGTTTAATGCCGGAAAAAACGATTCTTAAATACAACTCCCTACATTTGCAGTAAATACAAGACTCTCACCGATTGTTTCAGTCGGCACCTCTTACATTGTTTATCGAATTTAAAAATTAGGAGAAACAATAAGTTAAATTGCTTTATAGCCAATTTTCTTAGAAACGCTAACGTACCGTGTGTTATAGAACCTGGTTTATCTTTTAATACTAAAAACCCGATGGCAAAACTCTTGTTCCATACTCTGAGGGGTAACACTTATTTTGAAATCTTATGTGTCTATCCTTTGGCCCCTTCATATAATTAATCTAATTTTATATGCCGAATTTTAAAGACAAGAAAATATTGTTTTTTGAATTCGATTTTTCCATCCCAATTGTTGCCACAACATCTGGATCTTTTGGTTTTGAAGCCTTGAAAATTTGTAAACAGAGTGGTAAACTAATTAAAAAATAATTTGATTTCACCGAGTAGCAACAAAAATTTCAAATTTTGAAAAATAATTATTTTCTTTTTTATTATACATGGCTAGAGGATTAAACAGTATATATACCATTCAACAAATCTCAACGGCACACCGTGATTTTTATAAAAACATTAAAAAATTTATATCCAAGATGGCCTTATCTTACATATATATTCAGTTTTTCTTATTTATTTACGGCTTTGGCTCATGACTTCCACCATATCGAAAAAATGGCCTTTTTGACCGAATTGACAAATCGAGACAACCCTAAAAATTTAAAAATTTTTGTATAAAAGTCCCTTGTAACTTATATTTATCATCTTAAACAATGAGATAGTTTTATAGTATATCAAGCTCTTACATCAGCATATAGATAATACTTTCGCGTCCAACTTAAATACGACAAAATATATTATTGGTTTTAAATAAAAGTTTTAATTAGAGTTTGAACTTAAAAGTTTAGCTGTTGTAATTATGCGAAATAAAAATTCAGTTAATTTTTGTTTTTGAATTTTATTTTTTTTAGCATTTTTTTTAATTTTAAATGTTTATCTGATTAACTAAGTTTGATTTGAAAAAACGGACGGATTTAAAAATTTCCAAGATGGCAGGTTTAAATTCTGTAGTTAGTTCATAACTCTCAAAAATTTGTTGACCTGTGCAATACTTAATTTTAATTACTTCTTTTATGTCTTACATACAATATATACCCTGACTTTTTAGATTTTATTTATTACATTTAACATTGTTGAATATTATTATAATATATTAATGCTAGTTTTCTTTTAAATAAAATCTTTAATATTATTAAACATCTAAATAGCACTACTACCTGACGAGATATTTTTAATGATTAAAAATTTATTGTACTAATCCGAAACATATTAAAATGTAAATTACCTAAATATCATATTTAAAACAAACTTTTCTTTAAACTAGCCTCACGCCCATGCCCGCCCCCCCCTCCCCCACTCTTCTAATTTTATTTCCTTGATACGTAATGTGAAAAAGCTACAACTTATTGATAGCTTAAAAAAACGCAATAATAGGCCGGTCAGATCAAATTACATTAATGTTACATAACTTACAACGCGACCTTTTCTAATTTGTACCTTAAATACGACAAAATAACAAACTTAAAATACAATAATGACTTGTCAAGTTATGTACCAAAATTATGTACACAAAAATAGCATAAGTATTAATTTCCTATCGCAACAAAAATTAGAAATTGAACAAATAAATTGTTGCTTTATTAAAGAATCTCTTAAACTATTTTTATTTAATATATGTTATAATTATTTTGACGATTAAAAAATACTTTTTTTTGGACATTTGCTTACAAATTTATTTTGCAATTTATGGTAACATTGTTCCTCCTAATTATTCATGAAATATTTCAAGGTAATGCTAACACCATTTTTTGTTAAATAAATTCAGAAATAACCGGTTAAAAGTAGCGGCCAGGTAAGATAAGATGCAGGACTATTTCAGGCTCTACAAACGTTCTATGAGTGGATTAATTTTTAGGTTTTCCATAACTTGACGTGTTGCATTTATGGGTCACCGATCTTGTTTTAGAATTTAAGTGATTGATTTAAACCAATAATTATTTGTTATTTTGTCCGAAGACTGGAATTTTTATACCTGGGTCGTTGAATTAAGCAAAAAACACTAGATCCAAGCAGATCTGCCCCCAATCAGCTTTTATTGCTCACCTGGCTAGGTCTTTTAATAGTAAAATGAGAAGGGATGCATGTAATCTCAGCAAATCTTCATTAAAAAATAAGAAGATTTGTTTTAACAAATTAAAGGTGATAAAGCGTGATAGTTTGCCAAATACATTATATATAATAAAATTCCTAGATATTTAAGCAGAGTTGATCAGTGCCCTTTTAAATATACCACAAGCCATTTAACTCCTAAATACAGAAAAAAGGTTATACGAAGCTTAATACATATTGAATTTCCAAATTTTAGATCAAGATATTGCGTTGTTTGTCATTGAGCGTGCTAGCCTCATTGGTAATTTACGGCGGGTGCATTCTACCGACCCCGCAAGAGATTGATCTCATTCTCGAGGTCCATAACGGGTTTCGAGCCACAGTGCAACCTCCTTCAGATTCAATGTTTAGATTGGTAATGAAATAATGTAATTTTGTAAATTTGTGATATGTAGGGACATGTTTCATTTCGTCTTCTATTTTCCTTAAAATTAATAATAACAGTGCACCTTGTATTACCCTTAAGTCATTTGTGGAACAAATTAAAAACGCTAGATAAGATGTGGCTGAGGACAAGTTCAAAGTGAATAATTTTTGTAAAATTTTTAAAAATTATAAAAACGCAAATTCTTAAAAAGTTGCCAATTTAGTTTGTGCATATAAAATGCATTTTCTGAAATAAAAAATTTTTTTAAAAAATAAAAAATATATATATTTTCAGAATTATCAAAATTTTACGAAAATAAATACCAACGTTGCAAGTGCCCTAATAAATTTTAAAAAATTTGAACTAATTATCAACGTTAAGATGGCTGGCTAGTGTGTAAAAAAAATTTGATAAATTAAAAATTTTTTTGCTCGAAGTATTTAAAGAGACCAGATCACATAAATTTTTATTTTTCAATATTAACCGTTAATTTTTAAATACTTGCCGCCATAGATAGGAAATGCTATCAATATACATTTTACGGAAAATAAGGACAACAATTATTACTAGACCCGGTTTATTATACAGACCTCATAAAAAGATCTTCAATAAACAAACATAAATTTTTTAAATTAAATCAGGTATTTTTCAACCTGTTAATTTTAATGCAGATTCTATGTTATCCCATTCCAGTAGATTTATATTTGTCGTAAATGTTACATATAAAACGGGGATGTTAAATATTTTTGCAAATAATTAGGCCCCAATTTTAAATTTAAATATTTTTGCTGCTGGCCCCAGCTCGTACAAATTTTATGTTATAAACCTGTCTAGATAAACTATGATTGATTATATTTTATCTTTTCCTTTTTTATAATAAAATTATTTTATTTTTTCTACTTATAATCTACTAGGTTAGCATTCCCTAACCTACCTCATCTAGAAGACACAACCATACTTACAGGAATAATCCTAGCCCTTACCACCATTGACCATTTTAACATTGGTGTCAACAAGCGGTGATCATTGAATCTCAAAAATTTCAAAATATTGTACATCAGCAAATATGAAGAAAGTATTTGTATCAAAGAAGAAATTATTTGATTAACAAAGAAGAAGTTATTTGTGAAGTTGTGAATAGCAACAAATTTAGGTATATATATTAAATGAAGAAGAATGAATGGGAAGATCCAAGTTCAATATATTATGAATAAATAATGTTTTGGAAAAGTTAGAATATGGGAAGATGACCAATGAACATCATACCTTTATGTCACACTTCAGTATTTTTAATACTTTAATTTTATTAAACAATTTTTATCTTTAAATATTTCTACACGCAAAGAACATTATATTTAGTATTACTTTAGTATTTTATTTTTATATTAAAATTTTATTAAAAATGATAACATGATGTTTAAATATATCTAATTAAATATTATAACTCTTTTATAGTTACAATTATGATTTTATCTTTTAAATTAAGTATGTTGTAGGATATTGTGAAAGATTACCAAAATTTTTCACCAAATTTTTATTTTTGCTGCAAAGCAGAAATTAATTTATATAAAATAGTAAAAGCTGAGATTAAAATTTGAAAGGTTTTTTTTTTAACTTAGAAGACTGATTGAATTAGTTTGATGGGAATATACCTCAATCAGAATGCCCATGATTTGGTTTTTGTTTGGTAGTATGTGAAAGTTACACTTTACCTTCTTGTCTTACTTTACAGATGACATTCAGAAGAGAGTCTTTTTCATACTGTGTTTGACATTCAGAAGAGTCCTTCTTGTCATACTTAGTTTACAGATCATTCAGAAGAGATTATAGTATATACTTTCAAATTTATACTTCCGTAACCTGACATCATGGTGGGTAGATTGGGTATAACCTGGTTAGCTATACTGATTTTATTTTTTTTTTCAAATTTGGCCAAATTCTTTTTACTTAACTCTTTTCTCCTTCATTTTTTTTCTACATTTTTTTTAAATTTATTTTTTATTCATATATTATATTTTATCAACTATGTTGGATTGTAACACCGCGGCTTAACATTGTTTCTGCCCATATATTTTTTGGAAGGAAAGGGGATTAGATAAAGAAGACTGAGATAATAGTTAGGGTTTGACATTAGGTAAGACACATAAGTCCTAGGGCTTGACGCTATTTAAGTCAAAATCCCATTCATTATGACCATTTAAATAATTTATTTTACTAAGCTGTCATTCCATAATCCCAATGCAAACTAAAAATATTGTATTTTGTTTAAGACCCTTATTTGATTTCAGGAAAGAGAGATCTTGTTAAGCCCGATGGTGTCAGAAGGAGGAGAGGATTAGATTTTGGTATGTTCCTTTGTTTAAAAAGAGATTGATGGTTTTCAAACCGGTCACCCCGAAAACCATCAAAACAAATATCTAGTGAATCATTATTATCAAAATAGCATTGAGATTTAAAAACGCTAAATAAAATTACCTTTTTCACTTATATATTAAAAATCCAAGTTAATTTTAAATATTGATGCCAATCATTTTTTTTGGTCTCGAAGACAATTAAGTTTTGAATCTCTCATCATTTAAGCGTAGTTAATTTACATAAGGTTAATTATTAATATATATTTCACAACATAATTTGCAATTCTCAATTTTAGCTTTCCCAGGCTTTTCATTTTCGACATTTTCGATAAAATATTTCTACAACAATCCGGCAATAAATTCCTTCTCACATTTATGTTAAAATCCAATTTTTAATACTCTAACTAAATTTTATAAAAGTTTTGAAAAATGAACTTCACACCCATATATCGATAGGTATGGAATGTACAAGGAGCCGCGAAGGCCGAAATTCAAGCCCAAAAATGTATATTCGATCACGATACGTCAAAGGATCGGGCCACTCAAGGTTTGATATTTTATAAACGCATGCGTTTTTTAATTAAAGTAACTTAAATAGAACATCTTGATTTAAAGTTATTTCGTATTTTCTCACCCACAAGACGGGCTGTAAATATAAATTTAGAAATTTAAAAATTTTCTAAAAAAGACTTTTTTTTAATTTTTTGTTAGGCATCTTATTTTTTATGTGCCGTAAATTTTTTTTTCTAATACATTTTATTTCGAAATTAGTTTAGCCGCAGCCATATAGCTAAAACATAGATGGGTAAATGCGAGACACCTAGCGTTGTCTGTTTTTTAGCCTAACCTTAATCACCTAAGTGGCTAGTAATGTGCATATCTTATAAGAAATATTATGAGTCCTGGGGTTATTGAAATGATTATGAGATATGCCTCAAGGAAAGAGGTTTGAGGAAAGATTATAATCCCACTAGCAGGGGGGGGGAAGTTCCTTTTTTTTTCGTTTTTTTTTATTTTTTTTTTTTTATAAATTAAAAAAAATTATTTTTTTTTATTTAAAAAAAAATTATTTTTTTTTTTATTTTTTTTTTTTTTTTTTTTTTTTTTTTTATTAATATTTATTTTTTTTTTTTTTTAAAATTTTTAAAAAACAAAAATTTGAGTTTAGTCTAAAAATGGGTTTTTTCCCAGCTCTGCCCACTAGCACTGTAGGGTCCATATGGACTTTAGCATATTCTTAAATATATATTGAACATATCAAGTGATTAAAATTTGGTCTTAATTTCATAAACCTATTTGTTTATAAATTTGAAATTCTATTGGGGTTTGTATAAATCCCCTAATCTCAATTTTACTGTTAAAAACGATGAAATTGCTTTAATGTAAATCTAAACTTAAATAACTGCAAATTTTTTTTTAAAACGTTATACATAATAAATATATAAAATGTTTGTATCGTATAATAAGGATATGAATTATTTTTTTTTCCTCTCTAAAATATATAGTTTTTATGGTAAATAATTTATTTTGAATTAGTGTGCACTAATTTTTTTTAAATTATTAAAAAATAATCATCATCCTTGAAGTGGGGTTATAAGGGACCCCACTATTCGCGTTACAAATTGCTCACTTTACCATTAGCCAGTTAATCTAGAGGTAGTAAAAATAAAGGTTAAATGCTTATGATTTAAGCTTAAATGTACATAAATTTAAAATTATTCTCGGCGGGAATAAAAAAAAACAATAGTGTATGTTATACGAGTCCTGTAAAACTTTAAAATAAGTGGCCCTATGAGTACTTAGGTACTCAAAAAAAACATTGAAAATGTTTATACTACAAATAAATCTTAAATGGGCTATTGTAGGCTAAAATAAACCAAGTGTTCGAAATCATATAATATAGGTCTTCTAAAATAGCTCTATTTTCTACATGAGGGCTTTACACTGATAAAGGGTTGGCTCTGAAATAATTACAAACCCAAAAATTTTAAGGATCTTCAAAAATGGCGTCAGAATTTTCCATTTTTGGGCATGTTTAGAAAAGTTACCCGATGTTAAATTTTAGGGAGATTAATATGTATTTAAGGACACGCTGAATGAGCTATTAAAAAGATTTAAAGACCAACTAAATCAAAAGTTAGAAATTTGACTTTTAAGTGAAATTGTACTTCAATGGAATATAATATAAAAATAATTATTTCAAAAATAAAATGTGCCATTATTCCCCAATCTCACTAGCAAGTTGCATTTTTAAAAAAATCCGTCCAAAAGAAAGTTTTTTTTTGGGCATCGATTTAAGACACCTGTTACATTTTTTCAAAACCTAAAAAGGGGTCTATTAGAAAGAGCACAAAAAACTGCCCTAATATCTAGGGCCACTTAGTATAGTTTGTAGACCGATAAGCAGTTTGCAGGCGGCAGAAAATTTTTTCCCCCATTTTTTGACTATAGTCTCTAACAACATTTTCAATGTTAAAAAATTTATGTCTTGTGACTTGATATAAATGGTTTCCTTCAAAAAATTATAGGTAGCGGCCAATCAAAAAAGCTGTAATATAACAATAATAGTTGGGGGAAAAGAAATTAAAATTGTTTAGCTTAAATTTAGGACGACATGGAATTGGGTTTCAATTAAATATGAAATTCGAGACTGGAAGCCCAAAATAAGGACCGCAAGCCTGAATATGAAAAAAATTTTAAGCCGAGCCAGAATTCGGGCCGGACCTTAAATCGAGAAACCAAATTTCGGGCATGGCCTTACCGAACCAAAAGGGAGATGCATTTGAATTTTAAATTAAAAGTGTAAAAAGTTATCTCTCAGCAGTTAAAGAATTTTAAATTAAAAGTGTAATAAATTTTCTTTCAGCAGTTAAAAAATTTGCCCCTACAGAAAAAACGGTAACGTTGACCCCAATTATTTACATCGAATTTTTGGATTATAGAAAGGTATAAAGTCAGTTTTGTTTAGGGTAAAAAAACAACATAGTAAAATTTAAAACAAACAAAAAAAAATAACAGCAAGTGATCTGTTGAGGTAAACCCCGGAAAGAAGGAATGTCAAAGTGGGCATGGCCTAAAAAGCGAGATACAGTCGATATTTAATTTAAAAAAATCGAGAAACCAAATTCCGGGCATGGCTTTACCGAACCAAAAGAGAGAAGCAGTTGAATTTTAAAAAATAATTTCGTTCAGCAGTTAAAAAATTTATAACTGCCAAGTAAAAGGGCCCCTACAGAAAAAACGGTAACATTGACCCCAATTTTTTACATCGAATTTTTGTATTATAGAAAGGTATAAAGTCAGACAGTCGAAATTTTATGTTAAAAAAATACCTGAGTAGTTGTCTGCAAGAATTTGTATAATATTGCTATAAATGTTATTTTCCTTTAATTTGAAAAAAAAATATATATGAAAAAAAAAAGATAAAAAGAAAACTAACAAATTACGTTTTTATATAAAAAATTTTAAGTGTTAATAACATTGCAATATGTTGTTGTTGTCCAAAGAAGGGCAGTAAGTAGTGTTGCATTTGTATCACCATTTTTTTGTAACATATACTCTAACATCTTTTGTAGCATATACTCTAACATCAACCATGAAAATGGTGAGAGAGAGATAGAGAGATCGATTAAAAATTTTCAATGTTAATTAACCATGTGTACTACATAATTTTCAATGTTAAAAATGTTTAATAAAACTAAACAGCCTTAAGTACCATTTGTGCTTTAGCTATAAAGGAGTATTGAATATTTTTTTTTTAGTGAAGAGAATGTTAATAGGCAAAAGATGTCCCGGTCCATGGCATATTTTGTAACATATACTCTAACATCAACCACGAAAATATGGTGAGAGATAGAGAGATTGATTAAAAATTTCAATGTTAATTAACAATGTGTACTACATAAAAATGTTTAATAAAACTAATCAGCCTTAAGTAACATTCGTGCTTATTAACATTGTATATATATTAGAGCTATTAGAGCTATAAAGGAGCATTGAATTTAGTGAAGAGAATGTTAATAGGCAAAAGATGTACCAGTCCATACTCAGAAAGAAATAGACATAAAATATAAAAAAAATTTGTCTGGGTTAAATTAAATTGAGAAAAAACTATATATTCAGTATGGTGAAAGGGTACCGCGCATTTATGTGTAAAAAATTTTCTTTCAGCGGTTAAAAAAATTTTACCTTTAGGGTTAATGGGCCCCTACAGAAAAAACCAGAACACTGACCCCTATTTTTTACATCGAATTTTTTGTTGGGTTAGAGAAAGGTATAAAACGAGTTTTGTTTTAAAAGAAAAATATGGTAAAAAAAAATATTTTTTTTTGACCCAAAAAGTAAATGGCTAGATAGGCTCTAACACCTTAGTAATGACTGGAAATTTATTTTTAAAACAAGTGACAGCAAGTGATCTGTTGACATAAACACCAGAAAGAAGGAATGGGAAATTGTAATTATCTAAAATCCCCCAAAATAACACTAATCTGGCAGGCCACCTGTTAAATATAAAGGTATCATAAAAAATCGAGCATTAAATTTGAGAGGAAGGTAACTTTAGTTTATCGTATAAACATAGAACCCCTGAAATAATTACAAACCGAAAAATTTTAAGGATCTTCAAAAATGGCGTCAAAATTTTCCATTTTTGGGCATGTTAAAAAAGTTACCCGATGTTAAATCTTAGGGAGATTAATATGTATTTAAGGACACGCTGAATGAGCTATTAAAAAGATTTAAAGACCAACTAAATCAAAAGTTAGAAATTTGACTTTTAAGTGAAATTGTACTTCAATGGAATATAATATAAAAAAAATATTTCAAACCCCCACCACCCAAAAAATAAAAAATTTTTTTTTTGGTTGTAACCCTACATTTTTTAAAAAAAAGGGGAAAAAAAAAAAACCCCCTAATACCAATAAGGTGGTGTGGGGAAAGTGGGGGGAAAAAATTTTTCCCCCATTTTTTGATATCGTCTGTAAAACTTTAAAATAATTTATAATAAAGCTTTGCCATACAGGAACATAAGCTATACCTTCTTAAAAGGTTTAAAAAAACTGACCTCACAATTTACAATTTTAAAATATTCCCCCGGAGAAATCATCTCTTATAGGGCATAGTGGAAATTAATATAACATTCCGTGTTAACTTAAAATTCAATCTCCAGTCGCGTCTCAATAGTAAATGCAAATTCGCACAAAAAAAGGTCTTAAGTTTTAATGCATATTGAAAATTAGGTTTAGTGATTTTTGTTTGTTAAGTTTTAAGCTAGAGTTAGGAAAGTTTTACGTGTTATTATAAATAGGATTAGGCATCGGTTAAACTGGTTTAGTATGATGTGTATTCTTAGATTAATTATTACAATAAATTATGCCTGGATGAAATGCGTTCTAAGTAGGTTCCTTACTCGTTTGTGTAAAAATGTTATCCAATCTATGTTTTCATAATTATATATATTGTACTTATCAAAGATTATCCTTCCGGGGGTGGCCAAAATTTGTATGCGACCAATGCGCCTTTCCCCGTCAACTGGACACGGATCATAAGTGCTTGGCATGACGAGGTGAATATATTCACGTACGGGTTAGATCGGGGCAATTTTCACGATGTTGGACATTATACCCAGGTTTAAAAAAAATGCATTTTTGCATCCGGCAAGATTGAGGCATAAAGTGAAAGATTGTATTTTATATATTGTCAATTAAAAATTACATCCAAGATTTTGAATCTCTTAAACTACTTCTCAGCCATGAATGAGCAACTGAAAGTTCTAGAAGATAATCTAAATACATAATAATTAATGAATTGCCATATAAACTGATGAGTTTACAAATTAATGTAACATTTTTCTAATTTTTTAGATGGTTTGGGCCTCGACCAAGGAAATTGGATGTGCTAGAAGTTTATGTCCTGGCCAGCAGTTGTACACGTGCAATTATTATCCGGCGTATGTCAAATTACAATTTATTTATTTATTGAAGCAAATTCGTTGCTTTAGATTCATCTAAAAATGCTATTACTAAATCGCGGGTGATAATGGCAAGAGCATAAGAAGCTCTAATGGTGACAATAGGAGAATGTCGAATAATGTTGAGCGTTACATGTAGGCTTTTGTTGTCGGCAACTAAGTTCAGCCTTGGCCTAAAAATTTATTGAGTCGACGTGTGTAATTATACTTTATCAATCGGTGCTACTATCAGCTGGTATAAATATGCAAAGCCCTAACGGGTAAGCCTTTAATGGGGATAAAATTTCAAGGATATGATTGTAATATGTTTGGGTAAAGATTTTTTAATGAATCTTTCATATTGTGAAATACAGGGGAAATGCACCGCCTTACTACGTGCCCTACCATCAATCCCCGACTCAAAGTTGTTCCGGTTGTTTAAAAAACGAAAGCTGTGCCAGTTCAGGCCCCTTTGCCGGAAAACTGCTAGATGAGTGTGGTAATTAAAAAGTTTTCATTTTAAATCTCAATCTAATATCATATAACAATACACGCTATATTCTTTTAACCTAAATGATTCTATAAGCATAAAATTATTTAAAAATATATTTTTCATTATTCAAGATAACAAATATAAGTTAAAAGTTATTTAAATATGCAAAATAATTATGTAAATTCCAGGTCACAGTAGTCAAGATGGTATGGATAAAAAACGTTGTTTTTGACGAATCAAGCATCAGAAAAGGGACATTAAAAAACATATAAAATAGTGCAGACGACACTAAAATTTTTTTCAGACAACTCTATAAGAAATTAAAAAAAAAATTGTTTTAAATAATCAGTTAGTTAAGTTTGTTGTCTTAGCCAAAAATTACATTTTTTTGTGTATTGACATCACGATAGTTAAAAGTAGAAAATGGTAGGAAGATTTGAGACAAAAATTAAAAAGATTTTATATGTTACAAAATTCATATAAAGGATTATCATATCTGTTTACTTTATATGTTAATTTTTTCTTATTTTGTATTTTTACAAAAACATTTCCCCTAGCCCTTTTCTGCGAAAATCAATATTCGAATTGTGATGATTTGGCATCGAGCGGTTATTGCAACTACTTCTCCGATTCTTGCGCACTTTCCTGCAATTCCAAGTGCAATTCCACTTCGCCCTTAAATAATGTACCATTTAGCAGCATAACCCCGAACACTACACTAGTAACTTCAACGCCCTCTCAAGCATCCGGCAGTCAAACTATTTCGTCAGATGTTACCACGACCTTAGGAGCATTTCCAAATCTCACAATAAATAGTACAAGCCCAACAATAACTGCAAATATAACGACGAGCAATGGAACTGTCCCGAACAAGTTGCTGATAATAAATCTAGCGGCTTTTTGGACTTTATAAATCAGATTCTTGGATGAAAATTATGCAAAAATCCCTGTCATATTTGCGCCGGTGAATGAATAAATAACCCAGTCTTTTAAACTGTATTCGTTATATTGCGAAAACGAAAATAATAATTAAAATTTTAAATCGCACAAAAAATTGCAAATAAAATAATTTTTTTTATATAACTTATACATATATATTTTATTCTAGCACTAACTTTTTAAAATTTGATACGATATTTTTACCTCTAAATCCATTACCTCATTTATATATAAATTATTTATGTTATAATATTTTGTAATTAAAATACCATTTTTTTAATAACAATGAATGTTTCGCCACTGTGTGACAAAATTATTTTGACTTTTTTCGCAATCAAACGAATATTTTTCTAATTATTGAAAGGTGCTTTTCAACAATTTTTTTTTAAACCTCTGTTTTAGTAAGTATATTTTTTTGTGTGCAAATATGCTTTTGAATATTTTTACTTGCAAACACTCCTTCTTAACGCAAGAGGTGGCGAGTTCGAATCCGTCCACAGTAACTTTTTTCTTTGGTAAAACAGTATACATATGCAATTACTTTGAAGCTTCTGAGTGGCCGAGGCAGTAACCCCTAAACGATATAGTCTAAAAGTAAGAGCCTAGGCTAAAAACCAAGGTCGCCGGCATGTGTGAAAATTTTACTATTTAACCCGTCGGCAATATTAACTGCTTTGCGGTTAATAGAGTCAAAGCCCTAACGGGTATGGCGCCCATAAATGGGAAAAAGTATGGGGGAAACTTTAAACCAATTGTTTTAACTAAAAAATCTCAGAAATTTGTTGACAGTTTGTAAGTTAATTAATTTAAAATTTTTTTAAAAAATAGTTTGGATTTGTTTTCCTTGGCAAATAAGCCTCTTTTTTCAGATTTGGGTACCACAATTGACGAAAGTTTTTTTCGCGATAAGGGTCCGATTGATTGGTAGCTCAAACACGTTGAAAATGGGTCCTTCTAGCAAACACCTGATTTTTGAGATGAAGTCCCCAGTCCAACTATAATCATAGCCCCTTCCATCAGATATTGTCACATTGTCGTGCCGTTGATGAATCCATGCCTATCCAAAATTATATAAAAAATTGAATAACCGAAAATAACAAATACGAAAGATATTGTAGATTACACAGGTCAACAAATTAAATGTTACAAAAAATAAGTTTCTGAAACATATTAGCATGAATTTCCTGGCGTTATAAAAACATAATTTCCGTTTTTCTTAATTTCCACCGCCTTTAGCCACCTCAGATTCGTTCATACCAAAAAATGACCTTTGTAAGATTTTGCGACCTCAACACTTAAAAAAATTTAAGAATTTTTTGCACAAAAAATCCATTGTAACGTATCCTTATCATTTCAAATAATAAAAATTTTCATAATATTTCAAGCTCTTGCATGAGCACTTAAATAATACAAAATATTTTGCGTCCAATTTTAAATACGACACGATATTTTATCGGTTTTTGATTAAACTATTATTTGAAATTTGATTTTCGGTTTTAACTGTTGTGATTATGAAAAAATTTTAAGTTATTTTTGCTTTAAAATTCTTTTTGTTTTTGATATTTTTTTTAAATTTTCATTGTTTATAGCTACTTAACTAAATTTGATTAAAATAAATGGCATGGGTTTAAGAATTCCTAAAATTGCAGGTTTCTCTATAATTAGCTCATAACTCTCAAAAATTTGTTGACCTGTGTTGTATACGGCACTGAGCTATATATTACGTAGGCCATCGCTAAATTGTAACGCTGCCTGAAAATTTTTTACAGCCACCATGTAAGCAATATTAATTTGTGTAAAATAATGTGAGGACTTTACGTTGTGCAAATATTCATTTTCCCATATGATAACGTTGTTTTGGAAGGTAGTCGCGAAGCAGTACATAATGTTCGTCGTGTTGCTTAAACGAATGATAAACTACGATAAAAAAGAAAGAATTTAAACAGTTGGAACTGACTTACTTTCAGCGTATATATTAGGTTAGTTGCCATTCTGGCTGGTCCGATCAGCCCAAAAATTAAAACAATATTTAAGAGCGCTAGTCTGTTTTTGATGTAATCGGGTTCAAAATCACATCTTAAAAACAATGTTTTAGGCGTTTGATAAAACTCCCTTGAGAAATGCTATGTTTCAGGGGACTTATTTGGCGCAACTTTGTAACAAAAATGTTCTTAATTTAATAATTTGAGGGCAAAAAACTGACGTACCTTAAGACTTTTCCGATTTGTGATATAATTCATATTGCATTTAGTACATTTTATTTGACACAAAACAAAATAAATTAAAACTATTTCCTGCATTGTATAAATCTCAAACTAAAAACCATTTGTTATTAAAAGGAAAATAAATGTGATTAAATAAAATCTTTGCTGTTATTCGCCCTATAAATTAGTTTAATAATAATAAAAAAAAATTAAGTTTCTGGCTCAGCTATAGAATTATACAGATTATAAAAAACATCAAATAAGGGCAATTTTTTTTTATTTAATTTTTATCATAAGGCTATAAGGTTTAAGAAGTAAAAATTGGCCATTTAAGTTCTGTATAGATCCCATAATTGCGGGTTAAACAACATGGCCAAAAATTTAATAATCAAACAAGCCGGCTCGAATTAGTAGAATAAAAATTAGCTGACCGCCGGGCTAAGACAAACCCAAAAATTTATCGCCAGTAGGCGAGTTTAATCTCAAAATTTGGTCATAAAAATAACTTTAGATAACTAAATTTTTTATCAGCTGCTAGGCTGCCTTACAATGGAGACCATTGAATGAAGTTTTTGAGATAAAATTCTCAGATAGATATTTATAGTAATATAAAAAAAATTAGATTCTTTAACATTTTTACTGAAGGTACAAAATACAGGAATTTAATTAGAGTTACATCATCAGCCACTTCCAAAACGTAATAATTTCCGTAATGTTCATACAACTGGGTCATAGACTGCAAATCGTATTTGAAAAGGGTTAATTCAACTATGGGTCCATCATCAAGTATACGGATATGAGCGTGATATTTGGCTTGAATGGTTAATTCGACACCTTTGATGAGGCGCTCCAGAGGCACGTCGCTACCCCGAAAAATTAGGTGTAATTATAAATATATAGAAGCCAAATCATTCTTTTCCAAATTCGTCTTTCAAACCTTTTCCCTCATAGGGCCATTTCCGTTCTGGGCGTTAACTTTAGTAGCGGGGGTTTAATAATAAGATTTGCTTGGGCAACCCTAATGGCCTCAACTCTGATTTTTAAAATCTTTAATATTTGACAAACTCTAATTAGGAATATGTTTTTCCAAATTTCCCTCTAGCTTTCAGTTTTAAAAATTATATTTCTTTGAATAAAAAATGGCTGTTTATCGCTTAAAAAACAGCTGATTTTACGAATTGTGGCAAAAACTTATTTGGATCAAATTCAAGTCAAAAGTAGGTGTTTTTATAGCTCCGATAAGTAAAATGCTAATGTAGGCACAGTCGAGGTTTAGATAGGGTTGATATTAGGGTAAAAGTTAAGTTTCGCCCTAACCTAATCAAAACCTAACACTAGCGTTAATGTAACCCTAACACCTATCCTAATCCTAAACATCACTCCCTAAGGCTAACCTAACCCTAATAAACCTAACATTAACTTAACTATTAACCTATACGAATATTCAAGGTGCGCCCACTATTGCGATTAAACCTTTGCTTGCACCCCAGCAACCTAAGTTTAGATTATCTCACTAGCGACTCGCTTAGGACCTAAGGTCTAAGCAGCTCCGCAGCTTCAAAGTGGTTACACATTTGTTATATTTTCAAAACCAGTGAACGCACCCGAAGCCAACTGCGTGTGAGAAAAGGATGTTGGTTAATGAGTTGCCCGAAATTTAAAGCTAAATTAAAAAGCAAGTGTGTGTGCGTTATATTTCGAGATGTATATTGAAGCTATATTACAAACAAGTTAGAAAAATGTTTGTGTATCGATATAAAACAAGGACTCAGGGCCAAGAATGGCACAAATACTATTTGTTTTAGGTGCCTAAACAATTTAGGATCTTTCTGCTCTGTGTCAATTAAAATGATATAGGAAGTTCATACTTACGACTTTAAATATTGTTTTGATTTAAAAATTTGCATTTAATATATATAGAGTCAAGTAATACCGTATGAAATTTAGTCCATCGTATACATGGTAAGTGGTCGGGTTATCGACCAAGCAACAAGCATGCTTCATGTAAATGTACAGTTCTAAAAGTGCATATGCAATATGGTGTTTCAGAAAATTACATTATATTTGGCCTGTTTTTCAGCTACAAACTTTAGATTATCTCACGCTAATTTTAAACCAGCTAACCTGTATATTTACCAGGCTTGATATATGATTCTAGATCTGGTAAATATACTGGAGAAGTGATGATGGGTATGTTGCGGGGAAGATTGTGAGTTCAACTCCGTGCACAAAAAAAATTTTTTTTTGTAAAAAAAGTATATGCATATTCGCAACTAATTTGAATCTTCTGAGTAGCCTGCTTAGGTAGTAGGCCCAAAACGAAATGCCTAAAAGTAAGTGCCTGGAGACTTGAACCCTAGGTCGTCGGCGTGCGAGATCTTACTATTTAACCTGTCGACAATATTCATTGCTCTGCTCAGGTTAAAAGAGTCAAAGCCCACTATTATGGCATCATAGAAATTGTGGAGGAATCAATTTTCGCCTTTCGATACATAACACTATGACAGCAAAAAAAATAATATACACAATTTCAATGGGTGTCCATAATTTTTTTGCGCGATCCCGTGTTTAGTTTTTCTCCCATGCCTCCAATTTTTTTTATACCGGCAAAAAAATTTTTAAAAATTTTCCAAAAAATTTTTTGGCATTCAGATCCCATATAAATAACATATCTGAAAAACAGATATTTTAAAACCACTAATAAAAGTAAAAAAATTATACAAAGTCAAATATTATAAAAAAATTTATCACATTACGTTAGTAATAATTGTTTCCGTAATCAAATATATTTTTACACTTTTTACTATCCATAAGATTTAAGATATTGAAGCTCAAAATACCCCAAAATAGAAATTACCATTGACACCGAGTAACCAAAAATCTGAGAAATTGGCTAAAATTCTGATTTCATATTCGTAATAAGCACCAAAAACTTGACCAAATACAAAAGCTGCCATATATGATTATAAGGTCGTATAAAAAAATTTGTTGCCCAGTGTAATTAAACATAAAAATGATCTTATGATAACACGCAATTATAATTAATACATATATTTTCTTAAATATTATTTACTAATAAAAACCCAATTTGTTACTATCCGATATCTGCTTATGTCAATCCCTGTATATAAATTTACTATTAATTTTTTCAGGTGGTTTAACACACGATTAATGGTTATTTTAATGCATTTAAAACATCGTCATGCCGCGTTTTATTAGTTGAAAAGTAAAAAGAAAAATAAAAATTATTTTTGATATGAAAAACTTTAAATCCTTCCATAAAAAATTACTTATTTTATATATAATTGCGCCATTTTTTTGTTTAATCATTTATATCCAAGGGCCTGAAATAAGTAATTGGCTAACATTAATATAATTTTTGGGAGAGAGAATACAAATTTTTTTGAAATATCATGGCGCTTTATAAATGCGTCAACAAGGGTTAAAATATATGCAAAATAATATAAAACCTTTTCCAAACTTGCGATGCTGGTTGGTTATTGTTAAATCTGCCGAATTATACATAAAAAGATTAATCAATAAATACATATTATGATTATGCCTCGAATCGCTAATTGCCCTACAACTACACACATTGTAATTAAATAATTTAGTTTAATTTACTAAAATTTAGCAACAAAAATAAATACATCGATTTACATTTCATAAATGTTCTAAACCCCCTCAGTTTTTATTATTTATTAAGTTTTTCTCCCGTTTTTTTTTAAATTTGTTTTTTCAAAATAAATTTTAATTGCTAAAAAAAGCTTGTTATCCCCCTTTACTCTTTTTTAATTATAATACTATTTTTTTAATAGCTGAAATTAATTGAATCTATTTATTTTAAAGTTAAATATATATTGATGTATTTTAATTATTAATTATATATGAAAAATTATTAGTTTGATGATATTCACAATTTTTTTTAATATTTTGTGCTCGTTTTAATCGTTTTTTATTTAATCATTTATTTTCAAATGTCTTGTCAAAAGTTGCGAAATGCCGAAAGCTCCTCATAGGATATTTTTACTTTTTGTTTTTACTTTTCAATAAACGGTTGGGGGAACAAAAAACGGAAACCAAAAAACGAAAAAAAGTAATTGGGTTGTAATAAAATTTAAAAAATTGGAAAAATTTACTACAAAAAGGATTGTTAATTACATTAAAGACAAGGTTAAAAATGTCATTATTTGGGAAATGGGATCAATTAATGTCAAAAAACTCATTACTTCTGCAATGAACGAGTTCCATTTCAAACGTCGGAGGAGTTGAAAGCCCTTCACTCTCATTCTTCCCTATCAAAACAGTCAAGTGGGAAAGAGGGAACCCATCAAGAGCACATTTCAAGAGAGTATAATCGGGATATATTTCATAGAAACGTGTCATAACGTTGTCTTGGGACACGACAAGCTAAATGAAAATTTTATTTTAGGAGCATTAAAATTCCTATGCAACGACGTTTATAGCCACTATGGTCAGTAGGATTTAGCACATCTCTCAGTCAATACCATAAGTTCCATTGATGACTCAGCACTCTCCAGAAAAATATAGCAAGGCTTTACAACCTTGGCACAATTCGAAGGCTAAAGTCGTTCACCTGCTAAAAAATTGTCCCCTTGCCCTACATTTCTTGAAAGATAACCCATACTTATCAAGGCTCCTCTCAGAATTCCCGTCAGGACTCCCGTCAGGGCTCCCGTCTGGGCTCCCGTCAGGGTATAAGCTCTTTTTGCCCTGTCAATATATATTGGAGCTTGTATTTTTAAACACTGGCGGCTCAGATTATTTGGATCAGACCCGACCAGTTTGGATTTTACGAATATTTATGTATACATCCTAAATTTAATGATACAAACTAAAAATAATATTAACCTCTTCAATGCCATCCAAATCCACAATTGTCTTTTCATCGTATACCGCACAAAGCTCGGGCTCCCTTTGGAATGCGAGATGCCCGTAACCTATACTCGGGGATGAGCTCGTACAAATTGATTTTAATTGATGGATTTGTTGGCGAGGAAATCGAATCGAGTACTTTTACATATTAAAAAAATATATTTTAAAAAAATGCCATTAAAATACAAGGGCATTACGGGCTCTCTTAATGTACTCCAACTTCGAACATATATATGTTTTAGGGCATTAAATAATTCAGGGCATATCAATTGCCTAAAGGAATAACCCATGCTTTAAAATAATAATTGTCGTGGCTATTTGTTTATTCGAGAAATTTATACCTTAAATGACTAAATTTACGGTTAATTTTTTACTAATATACTTATATTTCCGGTCATCATTATAAATTAAATTTCATATTTGTGTTGTGAAATATACCTCTATCTACAACGTAGAAATAATTAAATTGTCTTTGTTAAATACCCCAAGGTGTTTAATACTCATTTTACAATCTAACAAGTAAAATTAATTTTACCCCATAAAACAGGTCAACCAGCAACTGAGAGTAATGAGCTACTATAGAGATCAAACCTGCTATCTTAGAAATCGTTAAATCCGTTTATCAGTTTTTTAAATCAATCATATTAAGCAGAAAATTGAAAACTTAGAAAAAATGTCAAAAAAAAAAAAAAACTTTAAAAACAAAAAACTGATTTTTCTTTGCATATTCACAACAGTTAAATTGTTGAATTTAGAATTCTAAAAATATTTTATTAAAAAACTTAATATATATCGTGTGATATTTAAGTTTGGCCGCAAAATATCCTGTATTATCTAAATGCTTATGTAGGAGCTTGGTATACTAAAAAATTTTATTTCTCGTTATATTATAAATACAAGTTTTTACACAAAATTTTCATAAATAAATATTTGTAATTTTTTCTTTTTAGGATAGTATCGAGGTCGCAAAATCTGTCAATATAGTAAAAAGGACCATTTTTTTATATAAATGAATCTAAAGCGAAGGCGGAATTAAGAAAAACGAAATATAAATATGGGATAAAGGCCATAAGGGATGTATGCTTTTGTGTTTACATAAACTTATTTTATGTGAATTAAATTTTTGTGTAGCGATCAATCTTTTTGCTTTATGTCTCAAGACAAAAAGCCATTGCCTTGAGTCGCTTAATACCCTACAAACATATAAAATGTATGAATACTGCTGCTTTAGGTCGTAACGGTTTGAGAAGAATAAAATCGTGGTTGGCGGCTCGTTCGATCGCATAGTGATAAACGCTCCATTCACCCGTGAACGGTGAGAGGTATTTATATTGCAGGATCTTCCTTTGCCGGGCATGCCACACGATCGTCGAATCATTGTTCCTGACCAAGTAAAACAGGCTCTGAAAATCTAACGGTCCTGAGTGTGGTCTATAAATAGTGATTGAAAAGAAATTATCAAATATTTTCATTGCTTATTCCTATTAATGAAATTAAATAAAATACTTATCAGCAGCCTTCAAATTTAAAATAATTGTAATGATCTATTACCTTTCAAAAGATGCTAATGATCAGTCTCATGATTATATGATTATACTACCACAATAAAATGTGCGAAAAAAATTTAAAAAATATCCAGGTAATATTTTGCCCTAAAATTGTATCGTAAAATAAAGTTATCGAGCCCTCGCCCTTATTCATTCCTTTTTTCACAAAATAATTAATTTCAATTTTACTAAATAAGTCAAATAAGGGCAAAATTATAGATTTAAACAAAGGAGGAAAATGCGTTTATCTAAGACTTCTACTTCTCTAAATAATATTTAATCAAAACTGTGGTAAAAAGGTTTGCTCCAGACCTTTGTAGCTATTGGTGAACGGCATTTCCGTTATCACTCTGCCTCTTTTAATCCTACTTGATGCCCCAAGTAAAAAAACCCACCGGTGACCAAGATTTTTAAGCCTAGGCTCTCACTGGACGGCTTTGGGATTCGTTGGCGGTCACTTCACTTAAATACTAACCAGACTTAACGTTGCTTAACTTGAGTGCAGAACACAAACAAGATTACATGTGCTTAAGGTTTTCCGACCTATTAATATTATACAGGCCAACAATTTTTTGAGAGTTATTAGTTAAATACAGAGATTAAACCTGCTATCTTAGGGTCATCTGATTTTTCCTTATCAAACTTTGTAGTTATAAACATTGAAAATTTTAGAAAAAAAGATCAAAAAACCAAAAAAGATTCAAAAAAAACAAAAATAAATTGAAATTTTATTTTTGTATATTCACAATAGTTAAACTGTTAAATCCAAATTTCAAATGTAATTTTTCAAAACTGATAATATATATCGTGTCTTATTTAAGTTTGGATGCGAAATATTTTATATTATTTAAATGCCGATGTAAGAACTTGATATATTAATAAAATTTATTTTTCAAAATATGTGATTGAAAATATAAGTTACAAGGGATTATATGCAAAAAGATTTTCGAATTTTTTCTTTTTAGGGTATATTTAGATTTGTCAATTTGGTCAAAAAAGGCCATTTTTCGTTATAGACGGAATTAAGGAGCCAAAGACGGAAGAAACTAAGAAAAACAAAAAATATATATGAGATTAGGCCATCCTGTGGATGCATTCTTTTATGTTTTCATTAAATTCACGATTCTGACATTGATATTTGTTGACCCGTGTTATTAAACGCAGCTTAAAAAACATAAAATATTAAAAGCGGAGTCATAATTGAAATTATACAATAAATAATTAAACTTTATAAAATGTGTGTGGATATCATAATCTAACACTTCCTCAACCTCTTGCACTCATTAGCGATTTTGGCATTCAACCTAAGCAAAGTTCCGGGTCTGGTAAAATAGTATCATACATTAACACGCTGGTGACTAAGGCTTTTGGCCTAGGCCTTAACTTTTAGCAAATCTTTCAATGTGATACATAGGTCTAATGCATTTTATTATTTTGGTCAAAAGTTGCCTTAGAAGCAGGTGCAAGAAACAGAGCTGGGAAAAACCCATTTTTTGGCTAAACTCAAATTTTTGTTTTTCAAAAATTGACAGATCATAAAAATCAACTATAAATAGATACAAAATTTAAGCAGAATATCTTAAACTTTATAAATATTGTCTTAATTAACAACCTTTATTTTTTCTAAATTTTAAAAAATAAAAAAATGGGTTTGACCCAAATATGGGTTTTTTCCCAGCTCTGGCAAGAAACAAAGACCGTTGCACAAATAAATAAAAAGCTTTTACATCATCAGGGCAACTAAGTCAATTAATTATTCTTGTTTCCAACAAATTCAAATATATGGCTTTTGATTAAGAAATTAATGTGTTAAGCCCTTTTAAAAGAATATATAAATTAGGTTCCTTTGGTCTGTGACAATTTCAACCAAATGAACGCATTTTTTCGATAGTAGACTGTATTAATGAGATCAAACATTAAAAATCATAATTTAAGGCGTTAAAGTAAAACTGATTTTTTAAATGTTTTTTTGCGAAATATTTTCGTGCTTGCAAAGCTTCATATTTATACCATATCAAAATTGTTTTCTAACGATTTTTTGTATCCGGTCTTATATGAATCTTTGCCAAATATACCTGGGTCTTTTGAAGACATCATTAAGGTCAAAGAAACCGTCCTCGTTAACTTGATCGCACAAAGTTCTGAAGTAGAGAGCTAGTGTCAGAATAACAATTTATTTTGTTTAAATCAATAAAAAATGCAACTATTACCTTTTTCGCGACCAAAAAAAATTTTTTGACCAAGTACAGACTAGGCTTGGCCAAACGGAAATTAGATTTTAAAAAGGACAATATCAGCTAAAACTTAATAAGCCAATAAAACACCTGAATTATTGTAGCAGATGAATCGGCAAAGATTTGAAATAAGGAGAAATAGAACATGGAAGATATGGCACCAAGCCATATGTAGGAAGATTTAAAAACGGGTCCAATAAAACAATAGTTAATTATATTTTACGTATATATATATGAGCTCGATTAAAATTTGCAAAACTAAATGTATTTTTTGAACCTATACTATAATTTTTATGAAATAAATATTGAAATTAAAAAACAACAACAGAATCTTAACTGATTAGATAAGGGCGTCTATATTTAATGTAAATTAATATCATGTTTATTGTAATGATATACTTACGCGATTGCACAATAATGCAATTATATTATGGTCAAGGTTATCCAAAAATATTTCTGAAATTGTTATTTTGTTCAGAGTTTTTATGGACACCTTAGGAATTAGTATAGATTCTTACCTAGCTTGGCCTGTGAGCGAATGGTAGCCCTACCCTGTAAATAGTTCATAAAAAAATTTCCAACCGTTTGACCTTTTTGAATAATGTGAAACTAATTAATTGCTATATTAATATTTTTAGTTATTAATTTAAACTAAATTTTTTGGCATTTGACCAAATTTGTAAAAAGAAATGCAAAAATTGTCATTATTAGTCTTGGTCCACCCGTTTGTTATTCAGGCCAAACGTCGAGCTGGCCTTCAGCTGTTTTAATATCTTTTCGACCACAAAAATTTCATAAAAAATGGACTTTTGTAAAAAAAAAAAGTTAATTAATAAATTCATAAGTAATTGCATACGCCGATATACCTATAAATATTCTTATATTAGTAGATAAGACAACCTTGAGGGCATGGTTTTAAATTCTACATTAAAAAAACGAGCCAGATTGAAAAATTTGGTTTAGTATTGAAAAACAGTTTGTGGAAGTTTTTAAAGAAGTTATCATATGTTAAAATGTTGAACTATGTTTATTCATTAATATATGAATTTAATACTTTACACGGAGTAATTGCCCCTGGTATTGTAAAAACTGGCTAATAATTTTGATAAACAATTTTATTAATTTTAAATTAGTGTTTTATAATTTTTTTAAAGAAACGAAGTGCGCCCTTCAGCACTTAATAACCTGGTTAATGTTCAAAACAGTGATTCCTAACCAATCCCACAGTCGTTCATTATAATCTTAACAAACCTAAGTCATCGTTTTCTTAATCTTAACTTAGCGAGGCGCTTGTTGTTTATTGGTTGTGGGCAAAGTTCTAATAGGTAAGCCGCTCCTTAGTGGAATAGAATTTAAATGTTTTAGATCCATCTAGCTTATACCTTATGATAGATTGTACATTCGATACTGAAATATCCTTTAAATAATAATTTTACTATAAAAAAATGAGACAGATAAGATTTCATAAACTGCGTGTTCTTTTCAAGCAGCTTCGTCTAAAACTTTAAAACTTAGTTTGAAGACTGGACACTATAAGGTATGGCTTATTACATTTTTTGGACCCAAAATACAAAACATAATTCATGGTTACCTATGCATTTAAAACAACACAGCACTTTGTAAAAATAAAGCTTTCTGGTGAATGTTGAAAGGTTTATTATAAAAAAATGAAAATTAGTTTTTTGCAGTCAAACACAACAGGTTGTCTTTAAGCTACAAAAAAAATATAAAAATTATAAATGGAGTTTAAAAAAAACCTTTTTAGGATATCTAGTTTTTTTTAAGCTAGTGTTAGAGGTGATTTGTCAATATTGTTAAATCAAATTGACGTTTATTGTAATAATTTTTTTTTATGAAATAAATCAAATGAATTTGGACATTCAGAATGAAAGTGGCATTTCCATCTTTTGCGAATGGTTCAATGTTGCAATCGGCACACCAAGCATCGTACACATACTAATAACAAAAATCATAAAGGTAACATCAAAAATGTATTTAAACGGTTGGCGAAAAAAAGGATAGAAAAGTCATAAAAAAATATCTTGATTTGGCTGCGGCTAATACTTTTTTCAAAATTGTAAAAAAAATATTTCTAAAAAAAAAAAAATTTTGGGCTAATATCAAAATATGAGAATTTATGTTTTTTGGTCGTTTTAGTATATGCCCAACAAAATATTTTTAAAAAAAAATTATTCAAAAAATTTTAAAAATTTCTAATTTTTTAAATTTTTTTTACACTAGTCGCCTCAATGTTATTCAAATGCGTGCAATTTTTTTTCAATAAAATTTTTTTTCCATTAGCCGCAGCTTTTAGTAACTCCTATATTTACCAGAGCTAGCACGCACTTATAAAGAATTGAAGAAAAACATAAAAAGCAAGGTAAAAGCCCTTCTCAACTCACAAGTTATATATTCAAGGTACAGTAAATTTCCAATTAATTGACAATTCATCATAATTCATTTGTATAAATATATTTTATGTAGAGCCCATCATACTATATAAAAAACTTTATTTTTCTAAATTTTAACTCTTGGCCACATCTTTATATTCACAATAAAAATTTGGTGCCCAATATGTATTTATTTATGTTTTTTGTTGCTTGGCCAATATAACGATGCAACAAGCTTAAAAGCCTATAACACAGGTCGACAAATATAAATTTTAGTGAAAATAAGTTTGAACACGGAAATAAATGGATTTCATGATAGCATTATCTCATATATATTTCCTGTTTTTCGTTTTCACTTTCAAAGACTTTGCTCCTCCCCATATATAATGGCCTAAATTTTGCGACATTGAGAACCTGAAAAAAAAACAGCTCAAGAATTTTTTTTTGCAAATTTATTGAAACACTTAGTTTTATCAAAAAT
This sequence comes from Acutogordius australiensis, assembly GCA_030555515.1. Taxonomy (NCBI): domain Eukaryota; kingdom Metazoa; phylum Nematomorpha; class Gordioida; order Gordea; family Gordiidae; genus Acutogordius; species Acutogordius australiensis. The sequence continues at coordinate 44,073,243 of CM060242.1, forward strand.
AATGATAAATAAAATTTTTAAGTATATTAAGATTTTACATCAACATTTATGTCTATATTTGGCATCGAAGCCTTACTACATGGTATTTATCGGTTTTTAATAAAAATATTTTTTGATTGAACATAACAGTTTAGCTTAAATTAAAAAATTTTAATTTATTGTTGAACCTTTTGGTTTTTTAATAGCTGACTAACAAATGTTAATTAGAAAAAACGGTGAGCGGAATTTCGAACCCTTAAACATATAACTCATAACTTTACAAAAGTTAATTTGTGTATAATTTAAGATATATCAAATGTCACAATTTAATGTCTTTAAAATAATTCTGCATTTAAAATCTGTCTTAGTCAAATGATTAACTACTTGGCCAATGAGATTTATTACATAATTGGTAAAAATCTGTTATCACATAACGGCCTCTAAGTCAATATATTTTACAAAACTTTGTGCTATGATATAAAATGATTAATGACGGTTTTTTGGCTGTATAATGATCTAATTTTATATATATGATTTTATTACCACAGATACTACTTTGCTCTTTTACTTTTTCATTATTACAAATTTCACACAAATAAACTGGTATCTTTGGTCAATTAATAAAATCAATACATACTGACAAGCATAAAAGTACATGAAAGAATGCAAGTTGAAAGCTACTTTATATTAATAATGACTAATATCTCATTTTGCGGCGCAACAGCTATGCACTTGAAAATCTATGCTCTACCTCTATTTAATTGTAAATACCACGTTTTACATGGCCCCGAGGCAGTGATTTGAATGCAACAATAACCTCTGGTGTTATTAGAACCATTCATTCTAAATTAAAAACGTAATAAACCGTAGTCGTCTAAGCATGCGCGTCGCTAAATAGCATCCCTGGGCTTTAATTTGATCATGATTACACTCGCTCTCAAGGAAAAAAATTTTTTGAGACTAGCCGGAAAAACAGATTATTGATGCACTTATCTAAATGGCGTATTTTAAAAAAAAATATCTGGAAATTCATAATATCAAATTAGATATATTTATTCTTCTCTTACCTGTATATAAGTCTGCCATATTTTAGTTTATTTCACCAATGGTAGATGGCTTAAGCTATGCCTATATAAACAATGACAAATATGTTCCTTTATCTACCCCATCATACCATTTTGAAAAAAAAAACTTGGAAAGATTAACACTGATTTGTTAAAAAGAATAAATTTTTCAAACGTGGTTTCAAAATTAAATTTTTTTAAACCCTATTTTTATAAAAGAGTTTGCATCACATGCCAGGGTTATTTATAGGTTTCTTAGATCACGGGCCAAAGACTTGACAATCTTAACAAGTGAACACATAAGCTTAAACTCGCCCCCCCCCCACTCCTCGCTTTGTAAAAGTTTGCTAACATTAAGTCATTTAAGAATCTTCCAATGTAAATATCCATTTTACGACTATAAATTAGCCCAAAATTGTATTGCAATCTGTTAAATCATAGTTTATTTTTTTTATTACGGGCGCGCACATATATATAATATGATTCTAGTTTTCGCCTTGTGCCTATCAATAACTTCACGGAGCCTAGTGAATGGAATCCTCTTGTCGGCTCAAGAGATACAGGATATCCTGAACGCCCATAACACGTACCGTGCGACTGTTAATCCTCCGTCTAATGCCATGCTAAGGCTGGTAAAATATTTTATTGTATTTCTTAATTTAACACAATCGATATGGCAGAGAAAAAACTATACTATTGTCGCGTAAAAAAAATTTTGTAGGGGCCGCTTGGTGTTTAGGAACCGCTTGCCTTAAAAAAGCAATAGATGTTGCCTTCGTGTGAAGCTGTAAGATCACGATCTGAATATTCTTCACCTAGCCTTTATTAACTTTTAAAACATTGAGCTGACTGTATGAATAGGCTCAAAGGCTCTGCTCTACATTTGTAATTCATAATTCAAAGACCCGTGAATTGCCTCGTGCGTTCTTCACCGAATGCTTAGTATACTCACAATGAGCAACTGTGGAAAACAAATATTTTATATGGCTTAGTAGCTGATAACAAGTTATGTGCCCCCAAAAAAATATTTGTTTTATGAGAGGTTAGACAAGAGTTTGCATAGGAGAACTAATAGGCCATGGACCAAACCTAGGGGTTGTGGGTGCCCTCGCCTTCTCTAGTTGAAGGTCTTAACTAGTTTATTTGCAATCTTTTAATTACACCATCTCTCCATAAATTTTCTAAAAACATAAGAGTCATATAATTTCGTGTTTCTTAGTAACCGGCCTTGGCTTCTTACATTTGCAATGGCCTTGATCAAATTGACAGATCAAGAATACGTTAAAAAGAAAAAATTCAAAAATTTGTTTTTCATATAAAACCTCCTTGTAATATATTTATCATAACAAATGAGAAAAAAGTTTTTTTTGTACATCAAGCTTTTAAATCAGCTTTTATATAATACAAAATATTTCGCGTCCAAACTTAAACCGACGATTATTATCGGTTTTTAATAAAAGTTTTATTTAAGATTTAAATTTAAAAGTTTAGCTGCTGTAAATATGCAAAAGAAAAATTTGATTTGTTTTTATTTGGCATTTTTTATAAAATTTTTAATGTTTATAGCTGACTAACTAAGTTTTTATAAAAGACGGTAAACGGATCTGAAAATTTTTATGATGGCAAGTTTGATTTTCGTAATTAACTCATAACTCTCAAAAATTTGTTGATCTGAGTTATATATATACATATATTTTTAAATAAATAAAATATATCTCAAAGATCTTGTCCCTATTTAACAGTTTTTTTTGATAAAATTTTTTTTTGATTTTTTTCTTTAGGTATGGTACAACGATGGTGCGGTGAAAGCAAATACCATGGCTACAAAATGCGTGTTTGCGCATGACAGTGCATCTGATCGAGCGACACCAAGTTATTTAACTGAAACTATGTTACATGATTGGGCATTAATTTTTTATTTTACAAAGTTATATTTTTAAAATTTTGATTCTCTACGCAAGTTATTGTGGGCTAATCAAAAATATCCTTTAGATGGAGAAATCTTGTATTTCGGATAATCTTCTTTCCAGACAAATTATTTCTAAAAACTAAATATAGTAATAATTTTATTTAAGATTGTCTGTTGAAAAAATAATTAAAATTTATCGTTTTGCAACATTATATCTGCGCCATATTAAAAAATTATATTACCAATCAATTTTAAAAGCAAAAAATAACAACATTTAAAAAATTTTGTCACAAATTTTCTAAATGCCATATCTTTTGTCGAATTTTTACAAGTGTTGTATATAGGTGCACAGAAACACATTTCCTTAAATTAACGATTTTTGAAAGAGAAAAAGAATTAAAGAAAATACGAAAATAATTGAAAATGATAATTCACTTTAAACAAGCCTTTATAAAAGGTTCAATCCATTGAAGGGTATAAAATATATGGAAAAAAAATAAACTTGTGTATAGAAACATTTTTGCTAAAACTTTTTTTTAGAGTACCCTAACGGAGGTGGACAAAATTTGTATGCAACGACGGCTAAAAATCCAGTAAATTGGACCGAAGTGGTTAAGGCCTGGTGGAATGAAGTGAATTCTTTCACGTACGGAATTGACAAAAATAATTTTGGAAGTGTCGGGCATTACACACAGGTACATATTCTTGGCTCACATAATTGGAATGTATTTTTGAAAGTTATGATTTGGTTGTAACGTCGGTTACAATATATCCCCGTATATTTTTAAGCTCAAAGCTATATGTTCTTTTTTTCATATTTAACAATCAACAAATGCAGAGGTCTGTTTATAAAGGCCAGTGTGAGACGCATGGCAATATTTAGGAAATATTAGGGCTATCACCAAAACAGTATAAAAATTGTTCTAAGCGCTTTGAAAAAAATATGTAAGTTTTTTTTGATTTCTCACAAAAGTACTATTTTAATGCTTGCAAAGATAATAAATAATTAAAAAATATGCCTATATATAATTAACCAGTCATTTAAACTTATTACCCACCGAAGATTAACTAAAATACCTTTCCCTTAAATATATTTATGAAACTTTGGCCCATGCGCAAAAAGAAGTATAGTTACATTAAAAATTTGGCTTTTAAAATGTTGAAATGAGACAATATAAAAAAGTGAATAAACGGCTTGCCTAAATAGAAAAGGAAATTAAGATAGGATGAATAAATTAAGGGTATTAGATAACTCAAACCTGTAGTGTCGTCTATGTCATTTTTGGGCACGTGCATCATGCCCTAAATTTATTATCGTTTATATATTGTAAATAATGCAATTTAATATCATTAAATTAATATGTTTAATGAATTTAGCCTAAATATATAAAGGCTAGATTTCCCGATACACAGCTCAAAGTTACCCGGCATTATCTAAAATAACCCTAGAAACTTTTGTTTATATTTGTATCTGCAAAATCTTTAACTTTCTGTCTTGTAAAACTGTTTTATATATTTTAAATGAGACTAACAGTTTAAGAGTTGTTGTCTAGATTTCTGGTTCACGAGTCAACTCTTGATTTTTTGGGTATTAAAATACCTTATCATACCCTACGGCACAGAAATACAGAAACATTATTTAAATTCAATATGTATATAGGTCGTTTGGGGAACTACAGGTGAAATTGGCTGTGCTCGTTCTTCATGTACAACGCAGCAGATATACACCTGTAACTACTATCCGGCGTAAGTTCCTAATTGTCCTTGTTTTTTGTAAAAATTCTATTTATTAAAAGTTTACGTAGTCTTTTTAGATTATTTAATAATGGCGTCAATAATGCTTAGGTATAGAATAAATATCAAAAGTCTAAAAGACTTGTAATAACCTATAGCTTATTTTTATCCTTTAAACTTCCTTAGCAATATTTGTTTTATAATTATAAATAAAAAACATTTGTTCTATTGAATTCAATCAATACCAATTTGCAATTTTTTTTTTATTTTGTATTATTTTTTAATGGCCCTTTTAGAGGTAATTTCCCACCCTACTACGTCCCTTACAAGAACTCGACCGTTCAAAGCTGTTCTGGGTGCCTAGCCAATGCCAGCTGTGTGGCAACTGGCCCTTTCGCCGGAAAATTGCTTCAAACTTGCAGTAATATAATAAATTTTTTTAAATGTCTTTTTTCTAGACTTGGTCATCCCTGAAACATGTCATGAGGTATAAGTTGACATATCGCCTAGATTTCTGAATATTTAGTAGTATGGGCAATATTTTTTATTTAAATTGCAGAAACATTATAGCTATTATTAGACTAATTTTGAAAGCTCAAATAATTTTTTTTTAGATATTTAAAACAATATTATCTGGCTATAAATAATAGAATTAAAAAAAAGATGATTAGTTATATATATGGTGCATGGAGTACAGATATTATTTAATAATGGATAAGTCGAAGCACAAAAGGAACTGCCTGAACCCCTACAAATGAGGTCCAATTTTAGATTATAATTTTTTTGGGTTAAAATTTATCAATGAAATATAGGGTGTAAAACCAACAACGTCTCTTTATCGCGGGTTGATGAAAAATTTTTTATTTTTAGTTTGTTTTGACAACATGTAATTGCAACTAGCTCAGCGGGCCGGCTGACCGTTTTTTGGCCAAACTGAAATTCGGGCGGGCTTTCAAGTTCTGACTTTGATCTTCACAATAATTCTACACTTATTATTCATTAAATTAGCACTTTTTTGCTCGAATAAATATTCGAATTGCCCATCGCTGGCTCAGCAAGGTTTTTGTTCGCAATTCATGAACGATTGTGCCTTATCCTGTCGGTCTGAATGCAAGTCCAAGGCAGCTGTTACAATTAGAACCACTAGAAAAGCCACAACCAAAAAATCATCATCAAAACCCAAAAATGTCAAAAAACAAAACGTTTAAAGACAAAATAATAGTCATGCAAGAAACTTTTCTATAATAAACATAATTAAAACAATTGTATATTATATATTCAACATTGCCCTTATATATCATAATATGTAATACACGTGTATGAAAAGAACATACATCTATCTATAAATATCTTAACAACGTGATATAAATTAGGGTTAGT